>KQ030572.1:60538-113359 GCA_000956045.1 Hirsutella minnesotensis 3608
ATATAGATAGATTCTCTATACATTGTTTCACATAATTGTAGTGTTTCATAATATTTTAAATGGTTGTGTTGGTTGCAGGATTAATTTTCGCTCTGGCTTGACGGTCGGGCAATCTGTTGCATGACGTGGTGCGTTGCATGACGCAGTGGGGTACGTTAACGCAGCTGCCAGTCAGCCCTTTCGCAGCGAGATCGACGACACAAGAGGCGACACGTCAGAGCCGGCTGTATTTTCCGATTGGACTCGAGAATCATTACATACATTGCATCAAAATCATTGCATCGAGACGAGGCCTTGGAAGGTCGAGCCTGTGGGCAGAACCCGGGCATTCCGTCGATAAGAGATAACCGCCGCCGGCCCGCACGTGTCCGAGGCGCATAGCATCATCATCATCGTCACCGCATCCAAAACCCACTCGTCCAAATTTCCATCGCCGACAACCACCACCACCACCACCACGCAACCCGACATCCCAACCTCACGACTCCCAACATGAAGGTGCTCAGCAAGGAGGAGGAGCAGGCGCACTACTCGGTCGTGCTCAAGGGCGGGCTGATTGGCGGGTCGGCGGGCCTGGCGCTGGGCATGGGCGGCGTGCTGTTCGCGTCGCGGCGGTACCCGGCCTTCCGCGGGCTGACGCTGCCCTTCCGGGCCTTCCTCGTGACCTCGTCGGGGACCTTTGGGGCCATTGTCAACGCGGACCGGGCGAGCGTGCGCTTCCAGCGGGCGCAGCACCCCGAGGCCGACTACCGCGACAGCAGCCAGCGGGCGGCGCAGATGATTCGCGAAAACGAGTCGGCCTACCGGCGCTTCCTGGCGTGGGGCCGCGACAACCGCTACGGCATCGTCTTCGCCTCGTGGGTCGCCAGCATGGGCCTCGCCCTCGCCCTCGTCGGCCGCGCGCCCATGAGCACCGCCCAGAAGCTCGTCCAGGCCCGCGTCTACGCCCAGGGCCTGACCCTCGCCGTCCTCGTCGTCTCGGCCGCCTTTGAGATGAGCGACGCCAAGCAGGGCAGCGGCCGCTGGGAGACGGTCATGGTCCTCGACCCCAACGACCCGGAGCACAAGCACCTCATTGAGAAGAAGATCCACAAGGAGGAGTACGAGGGCCAGGACCTGTGGAAGGGTGAGTGCTTTTCGTCTCTGGCTTTTACGGTGAGGAGTGCCGACTGACACGCGATCGTCTAGACATGGTCGAGGCCGAGGAGCGACGATTGCAGGCCAAAAAGAGCAATGCCACCAAGTCGTAATTCGATGGCCGTCGCCTCTTCCTCCTAACACGTCTACAGCAAACATAATTGACATACCCGTCAGGCCATGGCAGCGATCCGTCATACCGCGCCTCATGGCTACATCACACCATGCAGCTCATCTCCGCTAGACCTCTCACTGCTTTCCTCGGAACCCTCCTGTTACCGCATGAATATGAAGAGATGCATATCAAATGGCTTCGCGCTTATCAAGGGGGATGGTTGTAATTCAGCCCGGCGCGACATCCCAAATGTACCACCTTTTGTATGTAACGCTGTGCTTTACGCTATATCCAATAAAAGTATCACGACTCTTTCACCGGATGGCCTTGCACCACGGTACTGCTCATGTCCACTCACGCGTCAGCTCTCCTGACATCCAGTTGCTCCAATTTCAAGCTTAGATACCGAGCCTCGTTCAAACATCAATTGAAAAATGGCTGATTTGCGAATAATACGCATGTACCGCCAGTTCCAAAACCATGACGTCCCCAAACACCTCGGTGCCGTCAAAGCCCCCAATCATCAGCAGCCTGCTGTCGTAGAGCACCGTGCCGTGGTAGCCTCTCCCGCTCGGGGGCTTGCCGTACGCTTTGCGCTTGTCCCACGTCATGGTGACCAGGTTCAGCAGCAACAGGTCGTTGCAGTACTCGTCCCCGTCGTGGCCCCCGACGACAAAGAGATACGAGCCCACGAGCGTCGCCGTGTGAGACAGGCGACGAAACGACGTAGCAATGTTGACCGCTTTCCAAACGTGCGTTTCCACATCGTAGATCCAGACGTCGTCGAAGCACTCGGCGCCGTCGGATCCGCCATAGATGATGAGCTTGCTGCCGCTCATGTTGCCCGTGTGATAGCCGCGCGGCTTGGGGCGGATATCCCGAGTTCCAGGCGGAGTCTTGTCCGAACTAGAAATCAGCTTCCACGACATCTTGGTGGCGTCGCCGACATCCAGGCGCCAAATATCGTTCAAGGCCTTGTCCCCATCGCCGCCGCCAAAGACGTATATGCCGTTCTTGTAGAGACAGGCCGTGTGCGCCCTCCGCGGACAGGGCATCCTGTCACCCACGATCCGCGGTTTCGACCAGCGAAAGTTGAGAGTGTCGAGGACGTATACGTTGTTGTAATACGTCGGGCCGTCTCCGCCGCCAAACACGACGAGCTTCTTGCCCACGGCAGTGCAGGTCATGGCCCGCAGGGGCGTCGGCATGTCGCCTGCCACATGGGGCACAGACCAGTAGAAAGCGTCGGCGTCAAGGACAAATAGATTGTTGAAGCATGTTCGCGAGTCCCAACCGCCAAAGACGTAGACGTTGGACCCTACAAGGGTCGCTGTGTGCGCGCGCAGGTTGGGATGCGGCGAGCCGCAGACGACCGCCTTGGACCAGTACATGCCCGACGGCGGCGCGGGCTCGACATCGGGCGCATCCTCGGCACGATGAAGCGGAGGGAAGGGTATGTGCTGGCCGCGTGGCGGACGCGTTGGTCTCGCCGATACTTGGCGAGCGGTGTTGGACGTTGACAGCGTGCCGCGGTTGCTCGTCGAGGCAGCGAGCCGTCGAACCGCCTGCGGCTTCTGCTCCTTGTTGTCATTGTCCTTATCCCCGTCGGCCCGTGGCCCAGCAACGGCGCTGGTGGACGTGGGAAGAGGCTTGGGCGTCGTCGCGGCGCCGGAAGTAGGCGGCCTGGACACGGGCGAGACGTGAGAAACCGACTGGGAGCGCTGGCGAATCGACAGGTCCGACAGCTTGCGCTGGCGATCCTTGGCGCCCTTGTTCGTCAAGCGGCCGGGGGTCTGAGTGCGCGGCAGCGGCAGCGGCAAGGGCTCGTTGTCCTGAGACTCATCGGCGGCGACGGGCTTGGCGGCCTTGTTGACACCGTCCTTGGGTGAGTCTGGGAAGATCTTTTGGGAGCGGACCGTCTTGCCCTTGGACACATCTCGCGACGCACCGGCGGGTTTGCTGGCAGGCCGACCCGAGTCCGCCATGATGCTACAGGTCGCAAGGCATTTCCGCCTCCCAGCCGATCGGGATGGAGCTGATGGTGGCGCAAGTCGCGAGCTGGGAGGGGGACAGCGACGATGCGAGCAAAGGGTTGAAGAGATGGAAGCGTCTCGAGGCTCGGTTGGGTTTTGATGCCAGTCAAGCGATACCTTGCGGAGTATAGCTCGACTGTACTTTTCGTCATGGTATACGTTCAATATAGCGTACCTAATGATGCGAGCGTAGGTCTGCAGGTACTTGCTCTCAAGGAGCAGCCGTGTACCTGTTAAATCAGCCTCGACGACGTGCAGTGGCAGGTCAAGCCTCCCCACTACCCCGCCAAATGTGACGACAAGGATCTGGCGTTGGTGATGAACCTGCTCAGTGACTGAGTGACCGTGGCGGCGGCTATGGGTGGCAAAGGACACGATCCTGGGCCAAGAGGCGCAAGGCGGGCCGAGGGGCTTGCGGAAGCACGGAGCGATTGTATTGAGTCCACCACATGTGATGGTTCCCGTGGTCACCACAAAGCCGTACTGAGCGGGTCGTATGTGTTGTGACGGAGCTTGGGGTGTCTGAGATGAAGTGTGTGTTTCCTCGTCTGACAGAGCCGTAAATAGACGGTTTTGAGCGTATAGTGCTGGAAGACAGACACCTTTCCCCGGGAATTACAGTATTTCAGTCGTAATTCGCCCGAGATGGCCCGTTGGCATCGGAGCCCTCTTACCCACTAGCTATCTATAGCCACCACGGAACGGCATACGACGACATCCCAGACCCATGGGTTCCCGTGAACACAAGGACAACGATACCGTTCGCGGATCAGGTCTCTTTTGAGGAGACCCGCGACGCCACTTTATGCACCGGGAACACACCTCTGTCAACATGGCGGTGCGGATGCTCCGCGCCGTCTGGCATGCAATGGGAAACCTCGTCCACGGGCCATGTCAAGGTTGCCTCAGCCTTGGCCACCATCCGAAGAAGCCCTTCCGAGAAGCAGGGGTGCTCATGATCGCCAAGTCGGGGCGCAGAGATCTTTCTACACCCCGCGCTTGGCGTCACACCTCCATTTTGTCCTGTCTCGGCAAGGGCCTCGAGCGGCTCATCGCACGCCGCCTTAGCAACCAGGCGGCGGCGTACCGACCAACTGCTCCTGAGCTGCCCAAGGCCTGCTTTGCTGCAGCGGAAGTTTGCGCGCGAATCGTATACTCCCTTGCAGAGCGCATCGAAAGAAGAGACCGCGATGAAGTCCCAATGCTGGCTTAGGACGCCATCGCCTCGAACACTGGCTGTGTATTCGCACGGGTCTCTTTCTCCTGAAGGTCATGCCGGATATGGCTTCGTTGTCCATAGCAATGGATCCGCTATCTTGAGCGACAAGGGCCGTCTGGGGCCCGCTGAGGCCTACGATGCGGAGGCGAAAGGGTGCGTTGGAAGGGTTGAGGGCTGCGGCGGCTCTGTCTGAGACTGATCGCATCGTCGTCTGCCTCAGCAACGTGCCTCAGAGGCGCCCGAGCGATATAAAGACCTTGGTCTTAAGGCTTCTAATGGCTGCCCGTCAGAATTGGCGCTTTCCCGGCCTCTGCTCCATTACTTGCTTGCGGCAAGAACCCCCCATGGGGATTTCGCTGACTATCATGAAAGGTTGAACCACGACGATGCGCAACTAACATGCTCGTGCGGACGACGAAAAGAGCCGGCACACATTTCTTTTACTGCAGAAAGGTTGCGCCACGGCATCCTACGTGGCTTGCTCCTTCGCCGCCTGCAGCCATTAACCGTGCAACCGGCAAGGACTTTGACAAATTCGTCAGGCTGCGAAAAACGAGCTCCTTCTTCCGAGGGATCTGCCCACGAAACATTAGGGCTGTCGCACACGGCAAGAGTCATCCCACACCGTGTGTCCATCATCTACGCGCAATGCGGGGATCACGATTGCTTGCACTTCAGGCAACCACCCAAAAGGTCCAGTTGGAGTGATAGTGAAAGAATGCAGAGACAAAACTGCGGCGCGGAAGAATATAAATTGATTCTTTCCCCTTTTCAGCCCACTAAGTCAATACAACAAAGACATTGATCCCAAATCTCCAAACCTCTTCAGTTATCGGGAAAATCCACCTCATCGCGAGCAGTCTTCGTCGAAGCGGAAATATTAACAAGATGGCAGTACGCAAGACCATCACTCACCAGGCACTCGATAAAGCTCTCCAGGACCACAACTTTCAGGAAACTCGTGATTTGTAAGGCGTATTTCCTAAGATACCACCTAGGTCACTGACATAATATGTGCTGCCAGGTACAACACCCTCCCTGACGATCACTCACAGCCAAATGTGGCCGACAATCATATCCAGAACCTCGCCGCTATTTTTGTCCGCCACAGCGCCCACGATGTCCTTGGTGTACATCTTATTCACGGCCATTTTCAGATCCCTGAAGACACCGTCTTGCTAGGCAACAACTTCGAGAAACCAGAGGGTCGATGGGCCAAGCCGACCAAGGTTGACACAATTGATCTGGGCATGGTTCACGGCCACGTCTTCGTGTTGAAAGACGGCGGTGTTTTCCGCGCTTATGAGTACCAAGGCGGATCGCTGCCCGATCTTTCTGGCGTCGGCAAGGACTTCCTGCCGGAATTCGTGGACTACTTGCGTGCCAACGGCCTCACCAACCTCCTTGGCCTACAGGTTCTAGGTTGTAGCAGCACGTCTATGTCGGAACTCATTTTAGAAGGTGAGACGGTTATGCTAGATGACTCGGCCATAATGGGATGTGAACGCTCCAGGACCACCGGTTGGAGGTTCGAGATGGTGGATGGGAAGCCACGAGTCTGCAAGGGACAGGAATCACATTCGAACATGACCTCGGGTAACCACAAAGTCTTCATTGACGGGAAGCCGCTCCCACGATTGGAAAACGTCGATCACTTGAAGCAGCAACTTGTTGAGGCGGGTATTCTCTCTGTGGCTGTCAAAGGGTCCTGACCTTCTCTCGTGGACAATGTCCCAAGTTTTGCTAAGGCCAGAGTTAACTCTTTATCCTAGTTCTACTTCGTTTGAACTGTTTGAGAAATACTATTACCTATTTCCTCATGCCTCGCTCCTGTAAAAGACTATTGCCATCTGCTCGGTGTCTGGTCTCAAAACAAGATGAAGCGTACTGCTAGAGGCTCCGTGGCGCACCATTCCTAATCGAACTTTGTTGCTGGATCAAGGAGCAATCCATCAAGGAACAACATGTTGTAGCGACCACGTTCATCGTTGCCGATTGGTATAGGTTCTGGGTTATTCGCTAGTCGGGAGGTAAAGCCATGAGAAAGTAGCAGCCCCATGGTCCTTGCGGTCTTGATAGTCCGAATGGTGTACTCTGGAACACTGATCTCCTGTGTGAAGGTCCTCCAAAAGGCATTGTACAACGCACGGTGGTCCGGATGCGGGATCCAGCCTTTTCGGAGGTGGAGTTCCCCCGTGAGGAACTGAATAGAATGAAGGTTCATCCCGAACGGACGGATTTCGGCCTCAGCCCAGTCAATCACGCCAGTCAGGTGGCATGCCTCATCGACCATGATATTACACTCTCCAAAGTCTCGGTGAAGCAGAACCATGGGTAAAGAAAGCACATCGACTATTGACTGGAGGCAATTCTGGATGATTTGGTGAAAACGATGCGGTAGTGCAGAGAGTAAGCGATTCAGGTCGTTTGTAAATTGCTCGCGTAGTTGACGGCGGTACACTGTGTCAACCTCCTGGGGAGCGTTCCACGATGTAGCGAAGAACCTACTGGTGTTTAGAGGAGGATCAGCTGGAGTAAGTCTAGTAGACGTACCTTGCTACGTCTTCCATTGTGTTCATACGCCAGTTACAGGCTTCAGGCGAGCTCCAATCGTGTGCCAGTCTAAAGTCCAGGTACGTGGTACCACGAATACGGCTTATCAAGTAGATGAAAAGCGGCTCTTTCTCATCTTCTCGTCCATCAGCCCCCAGCTGACCGCAAGTTTTCAACCGCGGCGCCAGGGATTCATAGATTCTGCTTGCTAGCGTAGTGGTCTCGGTCTTGAGTGCCAGGGACTTGAGGCGAAACTGAACGACAAATTCGTGGTTTATTCCAGCATAGACTGAGTAGCTACAGTTGCCCTGTACGTCAACCGGGACAATCTGCCCTCCAGCAAGCTGCTGTGCCTTGGCGTCGCACTCCAAGCGAGTAGGTGACGTTTTGGCGAAGAAATCGGCAATGGCCGATTCAAGGTTGTATACCTGGTAAACCGTACCCATGGTGCGATTGGTTCGCCGTGAGTCGAAGGTACAGTAGTTGCCAACAATTAAGTTGCGGAGATCATGAAGCGCGGAGACAGGTTTGTGGGAGTGAGGGAGGGTGACGGCGACTACCGGGGGTTTCTGCTGCTTGACTGTCGAGCAAAAGGCGTGGCGTGGCAATTGGTAACAAAGATAATCAGGATAACGAGTGACTCTGTCCAGATCAACGCAAAGAATGCGGACGGGAAGCGTTTTCGCCTTGAGACAAACGGGGCGGATGTGAAGTGAAGAACGGCAGGAATGGAGGCAGTGACCGATCAAGCTCGTGGAGCGTTGTCATCGCTTGCTGCCTGAGGCTTGAGGCAGCAATTAGGCCGGGCTAATAGTCGGAACGCGTCCTCGCGGAGACACGTCTCTCCTTTGCCCCCTCATCCGTGCTTTGTCATTACCTTATCCATACATTCCCAGCCATAGCGTTGGCAATCTCGACCTTGATTCAATTTTTTTGATTTGCAATCTGACTCAGGAACATGTAACCCCAACACCACATATTTGCTAGAATATTTGCGAAAATTCGAGCAACAATTCTCGAGGTCAATTACCCCAAGGGAACACACTGTCCCAGATTGGTTGGCGCTTGGAGGGGGAAAAAACGAGATACAAGTGGACTGAGCGTGGATTTACTCAAACAGCTCATCCATGTTGTCGCTGAGCGAGTGACCCACACTGAACACCTCAAAAATTTTGGAGTAGAAGAGGTTGACAGCTCACTTTGAAGCTCAGGTGCTGCCAGATTGACAAAGAAGCGAGGTGGTTGTGGCGTCGCCGGACACGTTTAGCCCCTCGTCGCGTACTGTGCTGCTAAGCTGAGCTGTCATGAACATCCGCCATGGTCTGCCTCTGTGATAAGCTTCGTCGTGAGGACTTTGCGGCTTTAACAAATCCAGAGTGCCTTAGCTGACCGGCTGAAGAGGGAACTGCTGTACCAAGTATTCACCAAAGCTCCTCGGCTCTTCTCAAGCCCTATACGCCAATCCCGCAAGAAACGTGCTGAGCAACGCCCTGTCGAATCGCAGCCGTATCATCCACGGAAAATCGACGAATTGGAGAAAACATATCCTTGTCCCATCACGCAGCGAGTATTAGAGGGAAGCGGCTTGGAGACTAGGATCCAGGATCTGGCCTCTCAAACGGACATTTACGTCCGCATTTTCCTCGCAGTAGAGCAGTCTGACCAGGTCATCGCTTTAAATCAACTTCTCAAACGACTTCATTGCTTTGCGTTGGCCCAGATTCGTCCGAAAGGAGCGCCTATTGAGCCCATTGTCGAGCGCATTCAACACTCTGTCAGCAATGTGCAAAACATCAATCAAAAGATTTACAAAATGTTGTGGGTTGGGAGACAACGGAACAAGATCGCCGAGACGCTGGGAGCGATTGCAACTGATAGCAGGACCTCCAATCCTGTCATCGGCGTTCTGTGTCTCCTTGGGACTGGTTCCACGTGGGTTCTCACGAATCTATGGCCATCCACACTACTCATGTAAGCTTAGCTGGGAGAGAGCATCTGATGAAGCTCGCGAACTCGCCTTGCGAAGGCTTTGCAATACGACCGAGCTCCACAATCGGGCTGTTTATTATAATGACTTGGTGAAAAATACCGTCGATCGGATCCTGGGTGAGAACTTGGTCTCAAAACCTTCTTCGCTCACACTTCAATAGATTGGTGCCCTTCTCCTCAGTTTGGTCTACAGTCACATTCCCTACGGCCAGTTGGTGGCTCCAGGCTTGCCAAAATTCGGAAGCCGCTGCCAGGGAAGCTACTTCCTTCAATGGTGGTAGAGAGAACAGCCTCTTATTAATTTTACTCAGTTTTCTTTCCGACTCAATAGTCTCCGTGGACATGTTACTTCAGGCAGCTATGCCTCGAAGGGGATGGGCCATTGACGGCGGGATTGAGACTTCCCCCTCTGAATGGGCTCTTGGGCACCTATTACCCAGCAATTCCATGATTAGAGCTGCTCTGGACAGGCTCACGGAGTTGTCTCTGATCTCGTCCACATCAGATGCAAAGTATCGAATCAATCCTGAGACAAGAATGACCATTTTGAGAACATTGCCGCGAGAACTTCATCCTTTTTGGCGGCAACAGGCCTTATACGTTGCTTGCGCTGCCATTCCTTGGAAATATTTACATCCACAGTCAGTGGTTTCCGAAGGGAGTCAAAGGGACGATTCGGACGAATGTTTTTGATCCAACTAACATACCATAGGAGCCCTCAAATGCGAGAGACCATCATGCCTCATGTCACGCACACTCTGAACGTCGTCAGGGACCACGATGGATATGAGTCCGTGCCACGTCATTACGTGACCGGATTTGTCTCGGCTCTCGTCGAAGCATCTCGATTTTCTGGCTTGTCATGAAAACGCACGATGGTGACGGAGGCTAGAAAGATACTAAGCTGCTCGTCGAATGACTATCTAGAGCTTCTTGTTGCACAAAGAGAGGCCTTAGTGTATCGGCTATCAAAGGAACCATTCACAAAGTCACTGGTCCACCGAAAGTCCTTCAGCAACGATCGGCGAACGCATGCAGCTATAGGGTCTGCGATGATTCAAGAAGCGCTAAATCACTTCCAAAAAGAAGAGCTATCATCAGCATGAAGATCATGGACAAATGGACACCGATGCATGACACGTCTATCGTTGAGGATGTCGTTATCTTCCGCATGAACATTCTTCGTGGGAAAATCCTACGATATCAGGGGAGATTCGAGGACTCTCTTCAAAGTCTGCATTCAGCCCATGATCTAACAAAGGCACGCCGGGAAATTTTCTTCGACGAGGATTTTGGTGAGTTGATCGTCGAGCTTGCCGATACGCTTCAGGAGCTCGGAAATTTCAGTCGCAGCGAAGCCCTACTCAGAAAGCAGTTGACGCGGGACCATACGTCAGCTACAGACTCCATCCTCCGGGTCTCTTTAGCGGAGTGCCTTTTTGCTCGGCGAGAATTTGTCAAGGCAGAAGGAGTGTGTGCCGATCTAAATAATCGCCATGCTATACCGAAGATGGCACGATTACGTCTCTGTATCACGGCTGCTAAACTATGTCACGTTCAGGCAGACTTGTCTGGTGCATTTTCTTGGTGGACAGAGGCTCTCTAAGCGATCAACAAGTTTCCTCCTACCAGTGGCAACGCGACTTGCGTCATTTATCTTTCCCTGTGCGATGTTTTGAGACGCCAGGGGCAAGAGGATCTGGAACGGAGCTCTCGAGTAGAGCTAACCATGCTTCAACATTTATCATCACATGCTGAAGCGCAAGATTGGATTGCAGGTTTGCGACGTTGGCATGAATATGTTACTTCTCTATCATCATAGTTTGATCTCGATCTTTCAACCAAATATGAGTATTGAAGCTCAAGTTTATGACCGTAGAGATTGTGAGGCAAAAAATTGATTCTATCACGACGTGACCGAATGTGTGACACAGTGAGTAGAGTATTTCACAGCTTGGCACAGAAAATTGGTTGGCACGCGAAGACCGACACTCTTACCAGTTCATGATATCACCTCACTGCGACCCGATACATGAACAGAAGCCCTGTATAATCTCTTACAGACAGGCCCAGACAGATGTCACTCTGTATACACTTACATCTGCATGTCGTCTAAATGACTAGCCAACTTGGCCGTCTGAACTGAACTCCGGTTCACATTGGAAACGAAAGCTAAGCATCCTCTGAGTGCCGCCTTGTTCTTGAAAGGCTGTGCTTCCCCAAGCTTAGCTGCGGCGATACCAGGACACTTGCCGTGTTTCCCCTTATTTCCGCGCTTGAATGGTTTGTCTGCCACTCTATACGATGCTGCAAATCCTTCTTCATGAAGTATATTATATATGGATCTGGGGTTTCAGGAACTATATCTAGATAACTATGTCCTTAACTACACTTCTGAATATTCAATCAGCATTCTCCAAAGCTGCCACTTGAAAGCGATCCCGGGCGGCAAGGTCTTGAAGATATGAATCTGTAAATACATTGTCTTTTCACAAGCCGTTCAAGTCTTTCAAATCGTTATGTCTGGCGACTATACCGGTCAGAAAGCAGAGCTCGATGAGCCTGCCGTCGAAGACGATCCTGAGCTAGACCTGGATGATTCTACAATACAAATCATTTTCTCTCGCTGCGCCTACCAACAGAATTTTGGACGTCAGAAACAGTCTCTCATCTCTCTTGAGATCAAGAAACCAGGATCTCGAAATCTGGAAAGACCGGCGATTGACCCCCCTAAGACAGTCCGCAAGACCGTGCTTGCCCAAGAACTGGACAAAAATCTGAAAAACTCCTTACTGCGACTCCGGCACCATACCACACCGAAGGCAAAGAAAACGCAAGAGTCTTTGGGGGAGAAATCTGGCCTTCCGGCAATCCAAGATTATCATGATCGAGGGTGGTAGGGATTAGAGACTATAACGGTCTCAACTGAGTGTATTGACAACTAGCTGAGCGACTGCGACGATTATCCCAAAGCTAAAGAGAAAAGAAGGAGAAGAAAGAAACGAGAAAGATCTAGAAAGCGACGCGAGCTCTTAAGCCAAGCTCGAGAGCTTGTGTGGGGCTTGATCGAGAGCGGGGGGAAGGCCGGGGAAAGGTTAGATAGGTTCGCTTATCTAATACCCTATCCCGTCGGCTCTCCGCACGCTAAGTAAGTAAGAGGCAGATTAGTACCTAGGTAGTTAGGTCGGTAACGACAAGCAAATACCGGCTGCTATATGTTTTTTTTGGACTAATTTTTTTGAAGTCACGGCCCACACCCCTCCAAGTCGACATTCGGGATCAATTCTTTGAGTGACGAGTCTCAAAGTCGCGTGGTATTGACGGACACGACGACAACAGCCCGATCGTTGGCCTTTCTTCATATAATTGGCTTATCGTCGACTTGCTCATGTCAATATCTGATGCGTGTTGAAAATTTGTCAATTGACAGTGAATTACGCTTGCTCGCGCAGATAACTCGATTTGTCTAGCCTATGTGACTGTGACTGTAGCCTTTTCCACCCGCAACTCACGCCCTGCGTTTGTGGAAATTTTCACTTCCTCAATACCACGGGTGGCAAACGCAACAACGCCTCGAGACGCATCCTTTGGTACGTGAATCCACGCAGATCACCTTCAAACCTCATGCGGTTCGACCGTTCACTTCTTAATCGCCAGTCCGGTTGTCGCACGCTCACTGCTCGGCACGCTGCTCACTCACTTTCCCATGCTTACGACTCACCGCTGACATTGAAACACCATACAGAAGCCCGCTGATGAACCCCCTTTACACCCACAAAACCATTTTCACTTGAGAAGCGGCCTTTCATCATGTCGGACCAAGATGGGACGGTCCCCCCAGCTCAGAGCCAGCCCGTGAGCACCGAGAACGACTCCACGCCTTCCGAAGAGCGGGCTGCGAAGCGCCTTAAGATGAACGCCCCGGCCGACACTCCGGACAATGTCACCCCTTCGCAAACAGAGTCAAACCCTGTACAGAACGAGTCGGCAGCAAACGGTCACGAAGCCAAGGCCAAACCTGTCGACGCCCGCGACGACCCGCGCTCAGGTGTAGCTCTCATTAAGAAAGAGTCAGTCATGGTACCCAACTCTTCAAGCACTCCACTAACCTCGTGCAGATTCCTCATTGATGCATCAACGCTTAGCAATGGCGCATCTGATGCCGCCAATGATGACGAGGCAGAGAGCTGCGGTCCTCGCGGCGGTGACGACCGGGACTCCAATGGACCGGCCAAGGGGAGAAGGGACAAGTCAAAGAAGAAGAAGGGCCAGAACACGGAGCGCACGTACGGTAGATTCGACGACGCCATCCGTCTGTGCAGCAGCAGGGCATTCTATCCCGAGTTCTCACCTCGGGAGTGCAAGTTTGGCGACCGCTGCAAACTGGGCCACGATCTTCGAAACTATCTAGCCGAAGGACGGCGAGAGGACGTCGATACTTTTGGCGGCAAGTGTCCTGTGTTTGAGCAGTACGGAGTCTGCCCTTCTGGCTGGAAGTGTCGGTTCGTCAAAAGCCACATGGAGGAGGTCGAGCGCGAGGATGGAAAGAAGGAACTCGTCTTGCTGGGCAGCCCTATCGACAAGGCCCAGGAGAGCAAGTCGGCAGACCCGAGCGGCGAACAAAACGGCGCGACTGGCAGCGACGAGCCAGAGGAGCGCCGCCCCGGTGTCGTCAACGTCGTCAGCATGGCCGACAAGATCACGCTGAACCGCAAGAGACTCGACTTTTCCAAGGCCGACGAGTACATCACATGGATGAACCAAGAGGCCGACATCAGCCGCGACTTCCACCACCGCCGTAAGGATCAGTCCACCGAGGGCATCGAAGACCTGCGGGCGCGCTTCGTCGACCCGCCTTTCAAGCCTTCGGAGAAGCGGCGCCTGTACTTTGGTCCCGAGACGCCCACCCTCGCGCCCCTGACCACGCAGGGCAACCTGCCCTTCCGACGCCTCTGCGTCGAGCTCGGGTGCCAAGTCACGTACTCGGAGATGGCCATGAGCATGCCGCTGCTGCAGGGCTCAAAGGCCGACTGGACGCTGCTCAAGGCGCACGAGTCGGAGATTTCGCCGCCCAAGTTCACGCCCGGCAAGACGTTCGTCTTCGACAACTACGACAACTCCAAGGACCTCAAGTTCGGCGCGCAAATCTCGGGCAACCAGCCGTGGATGACGACCAAGGCGGCCGACGTGCTCAGCCGCTTCTGCCCGCACCTGCGGCTCATCGACCTCAACTGCGGGTGCCCCATCGACATGGTCTTCAAGTCCGGGGGCGGCTCGGCGCTGCTCGAGGCGCAGAGCAAGATGGAGCGCATGATCCGCGGCATGAACGCCGTGTCGGGCGAGATCCCCATCACGGCCAAGATCCGCACCGGCATCAAGAGCAACCGGCCCGTGGCGCCGCAGCTGCTCGGCCGGCTGGCGTTTGGCGCGCGCGAGCACCGCGAGCGCCTCGGCGCCCCCGGGTGCGCGGCCGTCACGCTGCACGGCCGCAGCCGCGAGCAGCGCTACACCAAGAAGGCCGACTGGTCCTACATTGGCGAGTGCGCCGCCCTCGTCAAGTCGTACAACGAGCGGCGCGACGCCCTGACCGACACGGCCGCCGAGCCCGACGCCAGCACGCTGCCCAACGCCCCGGACGGGCGCATGTACTTCCTCGGCAACGGCGACTGCTACTCGCACGTCGACTACCTCGAGCACGTCGACCGGGCGCGCGTCGACGCCGTCATGATTGGCCGCGGCGCCCTCATCAAGCCCTGGATCTTTGAGGAGATTGAGCGCGGCCAGTACCTCGACAAGTCGTCGTCGGAGCGCCTCGCCTACATCGAGAAGTTTGTCCGCTACGGCCTCGAGGCCTGGGGCTCCGACGAGCTCGGCATCGGCTTCACGCGCCGCTTCCTGCTCGAGTGGCTGAGCTTCGCGTGCCGCTACGTGCCCATTGGCCTGCTCGAGCACCTCCCGCCCAGCCTCAACGACCGCCCGCCTGCGTACCGCGGCCGCGACGACTTGGAGACGCTCATGGCCTCCGGCAACTACAAGGACTGGATCAAGATAACGTACGTCTCCTCCAACTTTCTCCCTTTGCTCGCTTGACCAGTTCAGTCTACATATTTGATTCAAATGCTAACATGTCGCAGCGAAATGTTCTTGGGTCCCGTCCATCCGGGCTTCCAGTTCCAGCCAAAGCACAGGTCCAATGCCTACGAGGCGGAGGGCTAGAGCAGCTACCTGTCGATGCAATCCCGTCCGCAAGCGCTTGAAACGGCTGCAGGCGGATTCATGTAAATCTTGGTTCACATTTCGGTCTCTACACGGAGCACCGTATTGTCATTTGCGTGTTAGACGCTCATAGAGCCGTTCAGCTAGATACAGACAACTATCAATAAACATGCGCAGCATGGTTGCCAAGGAACCTTCACATGGATAAGAGAAAGGCATTTGCTATTCTCCGAGGAGCCGACAATGGACCAGCAAAGCCGGCAAAAAGAGAGCAACCGGCAAAAGGATCCGGGTTTCTAGGGCCCGTCCTTTACGCCCTGCTACCTCTCTCTTTCAGCGGAGGTACTACAGCGCGTCCCGTGCACTTTCGTGTTCGTGGGATACTTAATTTGCACCGATTGTTATTTTACGTGCCTTTTTAGGGGCATCCCAGCTCGGAGTCGACCTTGCGACCTCCAGGGCGTGGCGGTGTTTCTGAAGCTTTCGAGGCATGAGGCTTAATGGTTCGCTTGAACCACTCCACCACGAGGCCTATTGTGCTGCTGTTGAATGGTGTTCGCATATGTTGGTATATAACTTGTAGCCTTTGGAGCGCCGAATAGGGCGCTGAACAGGGCTGAACAGAGCTTAACAGGGCTAGTTTGACAGGTTGGCGGCTCACCGACTAGTCAATTCTCCAAGGTACCTAGGTAGTCTTGTATTTTTGCTGCAGATTGTGCAGAAGTAAGGTAGTTAAATCCAGCCGCGAACGACGCCGGTTCGTCACGAAAACATGGAGCTCATGCACGACCGTTTTCCAACGCCTTGACAGGAGATACTGGGCTGCATCAGCCCTGAAAGTCCCTAATTCCCGCTTCCCCCCTCCAATTATATGCATAGTCACCCATTCTTTGCCACCCAATCTCAGGAGTAAAAATGACTCCTCTGCATACCATCAGCCGTGGCGTACTCCTTCTTGCCCTCCTCAGACGAGTCGGCAACGCTCGCCGGCTTGGCCTGGATCTTCTTGACCTCTTGTCCTGGACGTTTGAGGAGCTCTAGGTACGTTGACGGCACGTAGCCCTGGCGCCCGTCCCTGGACCGGCAGTGCCACCACTCGCTCGGGTTCCCGGCCGGGTCGTTTTTGCTCAAGACGGCGACGAGGTCGCCCTTGCGGACTTGGAGTTCCAGACCCGGGTTGCTGGTCTGGGGGAGAAAGTCGTAGAGGAGACGGCAAAACTCGAGCTTGGACGGGTCGACGGCTTGCTGGCCTTCAAGGGCCTGCTGCTGCTGTCGACGCTCCTCCTCCTCGTGGGAAGCAGCCATGGTGCGGATCATCTTGGACATGAGGTAGGGAAGGCCGAAAGCGGCCGCGACGAAGAAGAGCAGGGGCTTGCGGCTTGCCCTTGTTGGCGATGGGGTGCCGTCGGGACCGACACTGCGACCCTCGAATCGAGCAAAGGCGGCTGGCGTCAGAGCCGTCGCATCGGCTGGAGGAGGGCGGCCGGTGATTTTGGCGATGAGGGTGCGGATCCAGCGCATCAGGGTGAAGATGCCAAGGATAGATCCGAGCGTATCGCGCAGATTGCCGAACTGCTCAGCGACGGATACCATGGCTGAATGATCTTAGCCTTCGACATATTCCATGAATGAGTTTAGTTATGGGCCTTACCAAAGAAGCTAGAATGCGTAGCCATGTAGGTGCTCTCGAGCATTTGCGCGAATCCACCAAAGGCAGTGACGATGCCCTCGAGCATCTGAAAGGTGGCGGCAGTGCCGTTATTGAAGCGGTTCGTCAGGCTGTTGGGGTCGTTTGGATTCCCGGGCATGCCTCCCATGCCGCCGTACATGTTACCGTACATGCCGCCTCCGTAGCCGCCGTAGCCTCCATACATTCCGCCGCCATAGCCGCCCATGCCGCCCATGCCGCCCATGCCGCCGAAGCGTGAATACGGGCTAGAGTAAGGCGACGAGTAGGCGCTTCCATATCCACCATAGGGCGAGGCGCCTACGCGGCCGAATGAGGCGGCATTCTGGTTGACAGCCGACGTCAGTGATGAGGGGAGGTCGGGAATCGGAGGGGGGCCGTCGGTCGATGCGGCGGTCGAGGACGCGACGGCTGTAGAGGAGGGAGATGGGGACGAAAAGACTGGGCTCGCGACTATAGGGAATCATTGTCAGCACAGAAAACCTCATCGCCCAAGGAGCGGGCCATGTTGTCGCCGGCGCCAACGTACCGGATCCCGAGGTTGCCGTGGCCGCGCCAGGCCGTTCCCACGGTTTGGGCGGCGAGGCCATGGTCACAGGCAACGCGACGACGAGACGAAGAAGACGGCGATGGGTTTTTGCGACGATCCGATGACGGCGATGCGGCGCGATTCGATGGGCTGTTGGCGGCGCCCTGGAGGATGGCCGGTGACGTCGGCCCGAGGCGTCGGCGAAGGGACAAAGACGGATATGCTTGGCGACCGCAGGAATGTGAAAGGACGGAACGAGGACGAGGATTGAAGTCGACTTCAGGCCATGGACGTTGGAGAGACGCGTGCGGCGGTGGGCGGTGCGTCAAAGTCACGGTTTTGGTTGCCCGCCCTGGAGATGTATCCTGGGAAGGGTGCGAAGATTGGTGAGGATAAATCAAAACGGTTTTTTTGGACCAGCGGCGGCGACTCGGAAGCCGTATCTCGTTAGTGGAACCGGTCTCACCAGGCTTGTGAAGGGCTGATTGCCGCCGTGCAAAAGTACTCCTCTTGTATCCGGGGAAGAGGCAAGTGTCCAAGGCCCCGCCACCAGCCACTCACAATCCGGCAATGACGTGGGTACGGCGGTCTGATCCGACATGTTTCAAAATTAAGCGATTACTCTACTCACGCCTATATACCCGTTAGCTCTACCTTTATATAGGCTTACTAAGCGTACTTAAACCTACTTAGCCCTCGAAGTATAAAATAGCTCTAAAGGGGGAAATTATTTAAATTTCTTTTTTAAAAATTTAAGTACTTTTACTATTAAATTACTAAGAAAAGTTTTTAAGCTTTTTATAATATAGTAAAAGATAATAAATTAAACTTATATATATTATAATTATATTTTAATAAAGCTTATATTTTTATAGTTATTTTTAAGTTTTATAAAGTAAAATATATAAGTTTTAACTATATTATATTTCTATATTGATTTCTTTTATTTTTAACGCAATGTATATATATATATATATATATAAGGTTAAAGGTCGGGGATAGGAAGTATATGTATATATGTATATATTTGTCTACTTAAAACTTCCTCTAGAGAAAGCTATTAGCGCACACCTGCCCTTGTTTGAGAGAACGCTCTCGGAAGAGCACTCGAGCCGACTGGCATCACAGCACGAGCTCGCAATATCGTACCGGGCCAACGGACAGATGAAGAAGGCGGTGGAACTGCTAGAGCATGTGGTGGCGGTTCGTGAGAGAACGCTCTCGGAGGAGCACCCGGATGGACTGGCACCACAGCCCGAGCTCAAAAGTGCATACCGGGCCGACGCAAAGAAGAAGATGGTGGAACCTGTTACCCTGACGTCAACTGAAATAAGTGTGGCCAGGTTTCACACGCAAGAAAAGGGACAGCAGTCGGTCCCAGTAGAGTGGCCGCCTCAAGTAGCTGCGTTATCGAAAGAGTCTCTCTTAACATTAACGTGGCAATTAACCAAGTTCCTGCGGTCGAACGCTCTAGTCAGCTCCAGTGCGTTCTTGCTCTCCCCTATGCTTCCCCAGTGTTTCCCGATATCTTCTTACAGCATCCATCTGATGCTCCTCTATGTTCAGGCTCATGATGAAGCCCCATTGTCCAGGCAGCGTCTTCCTCAACTTGTCTGGATCTAAGCCAATCTCGGCATCTTGGCCGCACATCATGCCCCCGACAGCTCGGCTAGAGTCGATAACGCGCTGGCATCGCGGCCGTCTGATTGCATCAAACACCTGAAAAGCAGTGGATATTTCATCAGGAGAATACACAGAGCCGAGCAATGCTACAAGCACTGCACCGTCTTCGAAAGCGAGTCCAGCACCGGCTCCCTGCCAGGGGCTCGTAGTATGGGCTGCGTCTCCCATCAAACAGACTCGACCGCGAGCATAGGTTGGAGTCTGCTTGTGTTCCATCTGCGAATAGCCCTGGAGACAACCTGAGTTCTCGAGTCCCAGCTGTAAATCCGCGAGTTAGCCGTCGAATCCGTTCGGCAGTAAGAAGCCGCTAGTGTGGATGACTCGCCTTAATAATACTCGCAGCATGTGGGCTCCAGCCTTTATAAGCAGCATCGAGAAAATCTTGGGTTAGAAAACGCTTGCGATCTTTGGGAGACTCTTTCTCGACCGCTGCAAAGGCAAAGTGAGCTAGCGTTCCGTTCTCGATGACGTCGTGTAAGATGATTGCTCCATCGCCGCACCAGATGTACTGCCTAGGCTCCTCAAAGAACTCATCTCCCAATGCTGATCTCGCTGACTCTATAGGAACTAGAAATCGAGTATCCCAGAAGCCGGCAGGGGATGCTGCACATGTCGCGGCGTCTTCCTCAAGCACATAGTTGCGAACGAAGCTGAAAAGCCCATCCGCTCCAATAACTGCGTCAACCCCTTCGACTAAACCATCCTCAAACGTCAACTGCACAGCTCTCTTGCCAGGAACAAGATCGAAGGCAATCTCTCCTGGGGCCTGTTTGATGGCGGTCAATTTCTTGCTATTGTGCAGCATCTCTTTTGGCAAAGGGGCAACAAGTTCTCGAAGCAGGGAAGCTCGGTGAAGAATCTTGTCGCCGTCGTCTCCAGAGTCAAAAATAGTCTTGCCCGCGTTCTCGCCAGATCCCTGTATTTCTCTGTTATCCAATGCAATTATCCCGTCTCTAGGTTAGGCTGCCTACAACGAGGGAGCGCATTGAAGCAATCGAGACCGCGCCGGCTCTGGCAAACGTCTCATCGATGGGCTCGACGAGTTGGCCGAGTGCTTGCTGATGAATTGGCGCAAGTCCAAGTGCTGCGCCTCGCTCGGAGAACGACTCTGATACCTCATAGATGTGCGTTTCGATATGGGGTATTCGCATCAAACCATTCGCGAGAGCGGTCCCCGCGAGCCCGCCGCCGATGATGGCGAGGCGAATTTGAGGTTGACTCGAACCCATTCTATCCAGTTGGCTCGTGAAGTGGGAAGAGGGGATATCTGGAGGGGCTGGGGGCCATGGGACAAGAACGTCTTATATGCATGGCTGTGAATCTCGAATGCCCACATGCACGCAGAGAGTCTCCACACCTTCCGCCCCATCTCACAGTCGATGGTAGTACGGAGATGAATGAGTTCATCTTCCGCCTGGCAATGTCTTTCTACACACGAGAATTATCATTCTTCATGCGAGAACAGCTACCTCCTTCGGTTCCCTCAGCCCCATTCTGATTTCGGGCCTTCACTTCTCAGCATCCTCGCTCATTTGATGTTGCATCCCTAGGAACAGTTGCCTTGCCGTGGACCATTTCTCGACTTCCTCTAGAGCTGTCGGCACTCCTGTCGTCACTAGAGCGACTGGCAGAGAAAATGCTAACGATAGATTGCCAGGCAGACTCGAATGTGAAAACCTTGGTCCATATAGAGAACGAAGGTAAGCAGGCGGCAACGACTCCAACATGGCATTCGACTGCCCCCCAGTACATGCAGGTGGTGATGACGACTTAAGCTATGTCAAGTTGTCAACCAGGTTCCGCGCTTTCGTTGAGGCGACAAAGAACTGCAAAGTGCAAACTCACGAATCTCGTCGGAGGTCGGATCGAATCCGGCGTTGACTAGCTGTACCGTAATAATAAGACGCGTCAAAGAGGCAGCAATTGCCCTTCGCTATAGTCAGACTGAAGAGTTGACTGAATTCGAGCGGGTTATTCTTGTCTTACACAGCACCCAATAGAAAAAGGCCGACCGTAGCCACCTTTTTACGAGGCGATAGCTTCAAACGACAGACCTAGGAATTATCAGATCGGATAGCGAACATTGAATCTTAGAAAGACTGACTAGAGGGATCGGGATGAATATGATCAGGATATCGGCAATAAAGTCGGAGAGGCAGACTGCATAAATAAAGCTCCAAGTACGTATCGCCTTCGGTATCGCCTTCGGTATCGCCTTCCGTACCGGCCTCTTTCGTGCGGGGTCCCACTCGTAGTCGTCCCATCATCTCTTCGGCGGTGGAAAAAAGGCACAGCCCTTGTCTCCTCACGCCGCCTTTTCGCCTCGCATTGCAATAAACGCGAAACACGACACCACGGCGTGGAGAGTTGGAGCCATGGATGACTCGGACAGAGATGAGTGCACCGGACCCATCGAGCTCCCGGATGGCCGCCTGATCTGCCGGCCCCACGGTTTGGAGGTCTGCGGCTTCTGCTGCGTCGATTATAGCTTCATGGATGAGATATTGGAGGATTCAGAGGACCCAGACGAGGAGCTTGCGCGGGAGGTCGTTGAACTCTACGGGCAATTGAGCGATGAAGGCCAGGCTCGAATCCGCGCCCAGTTGGGGCTTCAACCCTTGTCACATGGAAGCGCTCATATTTTACGTCACCAAGACGACGAATCCTCAGCCCGACGAGGCAGTGGACGTGTCTTTCCCACGAAGTTCATTCCGCCATCGGCGACGTCCATCCCCCAGGACTTGTTCGTAGCTGGTGTTGGCCGTCGAGCGACTATAACTTCTCGTCGATTTATCCGCCGCAACGAACCGAAGCAACTTCTCATCTATGCCGATGGTGCCTGTCTCAACAACGGACAGGCCAATCCCAAGGCAGGCTGGGCATTCGTCTTCAAGCCCGACGATGATCCCTCCAGAGGAATCGTGTCTGCCCGTCTTGAGAACGAAGGACCGTTTGGCGATGAAGCCCCCCAGACCAGCAACCGGGCCGAGCTGCGCGCCATCATAGGCGCACTGCGCTTCCGGGCTTGGGATGGCGAGGGTTTCACCAAGTTGGTGTTTGCCACCGACTCCGAATACGTCGCCGAGGGCGCCACGTCGTGGGCCCGCGGCTGGGTTCGCAATGGATGGAAGACTCGCGCGGGAGGCGAAGTGAGGAACAAAGACCTGTGGGAGGCACTACTCGGAGAGTTCGAGCGGTGGGACGATAGGGGCTTGAAGATCCAGTTCTGGAGGATTCCCCGAGCACTGAATGGGACTGCAGATCGCGCGGCCAAGCAAGCTGCTGGGGAGGAAGATAATGATAGATACATTGACATCGTGGGGGCCGCTATTTGATACCAACAGGTTTGCACGGGAAGGCTCGCACCGGAGACGAACCCGAAAATACGCACGTTTGGCGGACTTCGTCACTGACTTCAACAGACGTTGCAATGACATGCTCTACTGCCTCGTTTACCGAAACACCATCCCTAGCGCTCAGAAGTAGCACCGCACTAGAAAGCAAGTGCTGAGACTGAGGCCCTTTTCCCCGATTTGTACCTTTGAGATGATCTTGTTGCTATCGCTTCGCCTCTTTCTCTTGTGATTTTCGCTGCTTCTCCTCTTCTCGCTGTCTCCTCCTTTCTAGCGCCTGCTCCTTTTGTTCCTCTGCCTTCTGCTATCGCCAAACCCTCTGTAATTCCTTCTGGGAGGCCTCCTCTTTCTTGCGGACCTCTATTGCAGCCTCCTTCTCCCGGGCTGAAGACCTGAGCAGAGTTAGGATCGGCACGGTTAAAGAAAGTCTTTCAGAGCTATAATTACCACGCTGCCTACGCTATTTCTCGCGTCTATCCGCGCTTCACTATTTGCCAAAGCCTCTACGTGGGCGCTTTCAGAAAATTGAGTTTATTTATAAGCCACGTATGTATAGCTATCGGACGGGAACCACTGGAGATCTGACGCGACCCGGATAGAGGACTGCCGTGTGACCTCATCGCCGCACAAACCCTGCTGTCGTCGTCACTGATAATCTGTCTCCGATATATTAGGCACTGTACTTCGTATATATCATGCATGTGCCCTATTGGTCAAACGGACATGTGATATCGACCCCTGAGACGATGGCGATCTGCAACGAATGCATAGCTTACCGGATCACATGTCATGACGGATGAATACCTTAAAATTCAAGCGTGCTTGCCACCAAGATACCGCGAAGCTGCAGGATTAGATATATATCAAATGTTTTCTGGAGACTGAAGACGTGCAGTTATCGTCTTTATCTTCCTCGTCTTGTTGTTACTGGAGCTGACGTTACTGATGCTGAAGGCATTCTGCCGTCAAGTTTCGAAATTACCGCACGAAAGCAGCACAGGATAACGTCACGTTTCCAGGCTTTATCCTGTAACGCCATCATTCCTTTATCTTGCCGTCAGTGTGCACTGCTAGCTCTCGACAGTCACATTCGGCAATTCGAAATGCCCACCACAAATACTCGCGCCTGCACACAGCTTCTGCCCATGCATGACGAGAGAGAATTGGGTCGCACGACCGAGCGCACGATGCCTGCTATCCTCGCCATCATCTCCACGGCACTGCAGTCACACCTGTGCTTCTTCCGCCGGTCTGCAACCACCGAAAGTCAGAGAGCTACTGGAGATTTGGTCATCGAATCACAACCATCAGGGCAGCGACAACTTTTTTGTGCCAAGCCGCTTCCTCGGGACAGTCTTATCAGGTGGTCTGGAAGCGACAACACTCTTCCAATTGAGATATCGTCCATTCACCCCCAAATTATGGGTTCCAAAGACCTGTTTGCCTCTGGCATTAACTGGGCATTCGTTCACCAAGGTGAGTCAACTCAGTTGGATCTCCCCTGGGAGTCTATCCCCAAAAGTACCTATGTTGACATCTCTCCAGGGGCCATCCTCGTCAGTGTGGCTGCCGAGCAAAGTGCGAATGCGCAAAACAGCGCAATTGAAAGAAAAGCATTCGTCGACGGGTTGACCTGCCTATTGAGAGGACTACCTTCAACCCTCAACACAGACGAGGCTGAACAGATCCGGTCAGCTTTGCCTGTCCACATGAGCTCCAAGGTCGTCACATCTGTCCGATCAGACGATGTGCCGCCGGTGGCTACTTCTGGTCTGCCAAGGTCGTTCGTCCACCGCTCAGTGCAAACGATTGTCGTCAAGATATTCCAATTTGTACAATTTGTCCTGCCCTATTTACTCGTTTTGGTTAAACACGCGGCGGCTCTGGAGCGGAGATACAAGGTAGCTGAAGCTGTCGTGGGCTATGGGATGGATTTCGTCAACGCAAAGGCGGAGCAGTGCGCGAACTTTACTTCCCTTGTGCTCAATGAAGACGATGGCAAGGCTCGCCAAGGAATGTCGGGCGTAGCTGCATGGGCGGCAGTCGAGGTGGTTCGAGGGATATTGCATGGCGTGGGTGAAGGTCTCGTTGTGGTGAGACACAAGGACGCTGCAGGAAGCCGCCATCCATGGCTTGAATGGTATGGCCTATTCTGTTGAAAGACTATGAAATATGCCCTACGTACGGCAATAATATATGTGTCTCGATCCGCGGCTATTGGGATAAACCCACAATATCTCGATCCACGCGCCGCGAACTCTGAAGGAACGACAACCACATGGCCTCCGTACTAACCTGAAGTCGGCCGTGAGACAGGGAGCGGCAGCGGCCGCCTTAGCCCGGCTGAGGTCTTTGGCGCCAAGCCCGAGGGTGCCTGGGAGGGAATGCAGATGCTCTCCCGGCTCTGGCACACCTTTGCAACCAGACGTCACCAGACAGCGGCCGAACGACGCTCTCACAGCCTGTCAGGTTGGAGGCCTCTGCATCTGAGCAGTACAAAGATCCAATTGAAGTCTCGAGGCCGCAGTTGGCCGTCTGTCAGAGCCGACATCCTATCGCCGCGGGCGTCTCCTCCGGAGTTGTACTTCGTATTAAAGCCAACTTCTGACGCCACTCATCCCATCTGCACCGTTCCCAGTTACCCCGCAGCATCGTACATGTCGCGATGCAACTTGACAAGAGCTACGAATAGAACATACATGTAGCCTGATGCATGTCTTGCTCGAAGCTAACTCCAGCCATCCATCCACCCGCCCACCATCATAACCGCAATAACAACGTTGCTAAGGCTTGTCTTCAAAGGTCTTCATGCCGGCTGGTGGTTCCGAGATCCCCGGATGCCCACCTCTTCTTCACTTCCCTTTTTCTCCGCTAATCCACTTGACGGTATAACACTACTGGTGGGGTTGAAGACAGCTACCGAGCTTCTATTTTGTTCACGGCGGCTCCACGCTTTCAACATAAAGGTTAGGAGGACCGCGCCGGCCCGTATGGACTCGGGCCTCGGCACGTCAACCGTAGCCGTGTTCAATGAGAGAACCATCTGTTGAGTCGTGAAACGTGTTATAGGCTGGCGTCGCCCGAATCATGGCCCGTCTTACTGTTGACCTCTGTTCAAGAGCCGTCCAAAGCCGCCAAAAGACACCGGCTCGGGAGTGCAATATGCAAGCTTTGCCGTGTCAACTGCATAGATGTACAACTGCACAGCGCCCTACAATGCATCACATGCCACATGTATGGGCCTTTGTACCGCAGCATTCGTTGATCCGCCCCTAGCTAAATGTATCGATACAACACCACCAGTGACTGGAGGGTGTAGGGTAAGGATTCTCAAGGAGATTGGGTTATACACTGCCAAACGTCCATTGCATTGCATGTAGTAGTTGGGTTGCAGTCCCTGTTGCTCAACAATACATGTTATTGCGAACGATGATACCCAAGGCGGCCTGGACCTTGGCAAGACCCCGGAGACCTCACAGGCTAGTCTGGATAGAGTATATGCATCTCCTACCCATTGATGAGGCCGTCGTTGTGCCTATGTAAGCCCTCTGCGCCTACACATTCGTCCGAAGGCAATGTAGTATGTTCGCAAAAGGCCTGGATATGGGCTTCGAATATGGAAGGTCGTCATGTCGGCACATAGCAATCCCTAAAGCAGGTCCTAGCTCGAGGTGCCGATGATAGCCCCGGCTGGGTGGAAACTCTATATAAGGACTGCCAACTCTCAAGGAAAGTAATCTTTGACTACCTTGCCTACCTTGCCTACATACAGGATAGCCACTTCCTATCAACTTGTTTAAGCAAGCTTACACCCCCCTTCCTCTCCCCAGAGCAGCCAAAATGCGTTCCTCGGCAGTCTTGACCATCCTTTCGTCTGTCCTGGCAGCTGCCAGCTACGTTCCACATGCACCCCGAGCTGTGACTGCCGAATCCATCGTCAACGCCACGGCGCTGGGCGTCGACGTCTTCGGACCCATCCCCAACGACGCTGTCAAGCTTGGCGAGGGCCATTACCAGGCCGAGCCGGGAACCAAGGCGTGGGCCTGGATCCGGGCTCAGGCGGACCTGCCAGTCGACGAGTCTCAGCCGGAGAAGCGCCAGCAATATGCCAACATGGGCGTTGGCTTGTACATTGGGGACCTCTGTAAGAACTCTGTTTCTTTGAATTCCATGACGCCCTTTCGGGAGAGCACGTTGCAGTCAAGCACATATTTACATGGGTGCGTCATGCAGGCACCGGGCAGGCGGTGTGGTGGGACAACATTTTTTATGGTTACAGGTATTGGAGCACCGTCAACATGTTCAGCGTTGGCATTCGCTCCCGTAGCCTCCGCAGCAACGAGAAGATAGACTTTAGCAGGGGCGACGGCGTCGACTATTGCGCCACCTATCTCTACACCATTGCCAGCGGCACGCCAGGTAAGTCGCAACCACCTATTACTAGACGCCAGCAGCCGGCTATAAGTCGTCGCATATTGGCATGATATTGCTGTACGGGCATTGATCTAACATGTGGCGTTGACAGTTGGATGCTTCAACTCCCAGCTCGTCAACTGTTTCCGTTTGACCATGACTTGACGACAGCGTGATGAGGATTGGTTGTAGCTAGCCTTAGAAGGGCCCTGGCACTTCGCATAGCGTGCAACCTACTCATAGAATGAATAAATAACATCTTTAATAATGAGCACTTTTGAGAACCGAGTCTGTATATAACCGTAGTCAGTCTCGGCTAACTAGGAATAAATGCTCTTCCAGTCAAACAACTACGGATAATCAAATAAGAAGTCATGGGGGATACTTTTAATTCATTCATCCACACTACACGATTATTTGAGCAATTTCCTACATGACCCGGTGCGAACGCGGTGCACTCGTCTGCAGACTGGCACGACTCGTATGTGACACGAAAAGGTGGCAGTGGCTTGGGAGGAGACGACCAAGTTCTGCACTTGTTTCCAGCACACTAAGCATCGTGAATTCATTTCCGTAGAACTAGATAGCGTCGCGTGCGAGCCACTGTAAGAAGCGGGCCCGGAGTCTATTCAACAAGCAGGTGTCTATGTATAGTCTAATCCGTAAGAAACTCGAGTTCCGGCAACGCCGCTTGGTCTACCTCGCGCGCCGTGTTTCCTGAAGCTGGATTTTCTGTCCCCCAAGCCAGCTTCTCCCTCGTGACAACTACCGACGTCCGTGGCTTCCCGGAGGCGTCGAGGATAGGCGCGTAAACCTCGCACGGCTCCGTCTTATAGTGACCCTGGCTGCAGTGCCTCCGCGAGTAGTCGATCCATTGATTGCATGGGCCCTCCTCCCACTCATACACCTGTTTGCGCTCTCCCACCATAGTTCCAAGACGACCGACAACCTGAGGCTTGGTCCAAGTTTTCCGGAAGCCGAGGCACGCATCCTGGTCGCCACCGCAGTTGATGATCGGTTCGACGCGGCACTTGCCCTTAACCATTGCATGGTACGTTAGGGTCTGGATGGTGCATCGGTTCCCGGCAGGGCAGGGAGCTTCGTGCGTGATTTGCGTTGTCGTCGTGGTCGATGTCGTGTATTGCTCGCCGTACTCGCCTCCAATCTCGCCACCCTTCCCGGGTGCTCCGCCTGCCGACAGTTTAAGCGAGACCTTCCAGCCCTTGGTGGTGGCGTCTGTGACCGCGGTCGACTTGGTGGCGGAGACCTTGGCCGGAAACCTATCGTCCTCTTTACCATAAGGGGTATCCAAATCTGCGTCTAGGTAAGACCGAGCGCTAAAAGTAATGTTGTCTGCCTCGAGCAATCTGTTGCGGTTGTAGAAGTATACATTGTAGCACGAAAAGATCTTGGCCCCGCAGCGAACTTCGGCCACGCTATCGGTATCTTGATATGGCTGCTTGTCGGACGCGATCCTCAATTGGAGGCCTTTGGAAAACTCCTGGAGCCGGGCCTGGACAGCGGGGTGGAGTTCAGCTGGGTAGGGCTCTTCGGCGCTGTAAGCTCGCGCGGCGAGTAAGACAAGAGTAAGAGACTTGAGAAGCATTTTGACTGGGCAGTTTTGATAGTGCCAACTGCTAGGAAGCTGGGAAGCAACTGCGCAGGAAAATGATAATATATGCAACTAGTTTGTAGGGTATGTTCCTACAAAGACGTGAAGAAACTGGTGACAATTTAGCCATCAAGTTTGGCAACTCGAGAAACTTTATATACTTGAGGTCTTCGTTGTTCTCACCTAATACACTGGCATCTTGTGAATCCACTGCTCAGCCTCCCTCGGTCGACGAGCAATAGAGCGTAAACCTATAGCCAAGGCGCGATTTAGATTGCGCGATTCCAGTGCTAGTAGCAGCCCATGCCTTATCGTGCCACCGTTTTCGCCTGCCAGCTGCGTGCCCCGCAAACCCTAGCCTAAGTAAGTAGGTGGCTAACAAACGGTCGGCCCGGCGCCGAAATACGACGACCGCGTCGCCTTTTTTATCCAACCCTGTTTAAGCGCCGATCATGCTCGTCCTTGCATGAGGATGCCAAGGGGCTAGTTCAGACGAAGTGAAGCTGCGTCTACGTCACTTTGACGAGCCTCGTTCTTGGTATTATCGCCACGTGAGAATGGGAGTCATGGCCTAAAACTCGAGATGTGGGATAAGCAATCAATTGTTAATTTAACAGGGTGCTCCAAGGGGTAGTTTTGCGCCCTCTTCCGGCCATCAGCTAGCAGTTTTGATTGCGAGGCTATCACGCACCCCTGTGAGGACGTGAATGAGACGCTACCCCAAGCACAAGGGTCACTTATAATAGAATCCATCTTTCTCCACTCTTACTAGGAGCAGAACAGCTGATCCTCCACAACCAGGCGGCGGAATCTTGATTCCTCATGAGATTAGGAATAAATAGAGAAAGAGGGAAAGAATACCAGGCTGAGAACGGCGATGGTGACATAATGGCGTAATGATGCTACTGCTGCTCAGCAGGGATCAGGATGTGGTAAGATGGGAACAGACGCAACTTATTACAGTATTACCTCGTACACTGTACAGAGTATTTACGATAGCAAGGCGCAGTGATAGCCATATGAGCAGAGACTGCCCCGCCAAGTCTAAACGGTAGCAAGGTTCCCCAGGAAAATCTGGGGTACTCTCCCCACTATGTTATCAGTAGTCAGGGGGAGCCGTCTCTGTGCCCACTTTGTTTATCAGTTCTACACGATAGTGCTACCTTCTCTCGGCACATGACTCATTTTCACGATGTCTCCGTACCGAAGTTATGGTAATGAGGTAACAGAGATATAGATCCAGTCGCATGATGAGCCTCGTATGCCCTGTTCCCTAGCAGGCGGTGTGAAATGTAAATGCCTACCCCCCCCCATTACATCTTGCAAGCGCGTTGGCATTGATTCCATCTACTTATTAATAATTGCTTGCGAGAGGGCTTGCCAACCTTCTTCTGCAAGCTCTTAGATTCTATGGTTATCCTAATGCGGTTTCTTCTGGAGAGCCTCTTTTACAGCTTTCCAGCGATTCTCCATAGGCGCGATGTCCGGGCTTCCCGCGTAATTAAAGAAATACTCGAGACCGTGCTTCTCTTTCTACGCGCGTACGGGACTCTTCTTTCCAGTTCCATGCCTGCTATCGTTTATCTTCTTTTAGAATAAAAGGAATTATTACGACCCGACCAGATGTTGGTCGCGCGCCGTCATGTCATTGGCCGAAGCTACAGGAAGGATGCAGGACAGACAATGAGACCGTCAATCACGTGACACGCAGGAAGGATGATTGGTGTCACGACCCTGCGCGCCAGCGTAGAACCGCCAGCGTAGAACCGCCAGCGCAGAGCCTCACCAGTGACACGTGCACAAGTAGCATCACGTGCCCACGTGCGACCTCGTGCATAATAAGGGCCAGCTCGATCGTGTAGTCTAGTCTTTCTTTGCTCCTTAGCTTTGAGTCTTCGTTCATAGTGCCAATACATCTTTATAGCCGTCAAGGCTCGTATGTGCCTGGCCGTAACACTACTCAAAGCTCAGGAGATCGCTTGCCAGCGATCAATAAATAGGCACCCCCAACTTTCACGTCACACGCGCCTGACGAAAATCCAGCGCACCAAGACCCAAGACCAAGACCAAGACCCAAGACCAAGACCCAAGACCCAAGACCAAGACCTAAGAAAACCCTAGAACCAAGACCCGTGATCACGCAGGAGCGCGATCGTTCGACCTCAGACCCTGGCTACGAATGCCTAAGAAGACTGACCAAGACCCACCTCGCCGTTCAGCTCGCCTAGCTTTGTCTATAGCCGGGCCCTCGACTATGGCGACCCAAGACCAGACCTCAGAGCTTGTAGAAGCTCTGCGAAGACAAAATGAGATTCTCTTAGCCAGGCTAGAGCGCCTGGAGAACTCGACTCGGACCCCGAGTCAAGACCCTGATCGTGAGGAAAGAGAGCCCTCTACCGCTTTCTCTGGACCTGATGGTCCGACGTTCCGACCAACCGGCAAGGCCGCCTGGCCGGAGTTTGCCCCGTTCACGGGGCCAGGAAAGAGAAACGCCGCATATAAGGATTCGATCAAGTCCCGTATACGGCTCCAGCTTACGTTCGATGGGAAGAAGAACGAGTTCCATCCCTTCCTCGTAAAGCTGCGCAGTAAGTTCCGCGAGGACTGCGACACCTTCCGAACAGAGATGAGCCGGATGGACTTTCTGTACGGACTTCTAGAAGGGAGAGCCCTCCGTTGCCTCGAGGCTCGATTTACGTCTGAGACCCGACCCTTCTCCGGCGTGGCCGAGATGATCCAGACTCTCGAGTCTGTGTTCGGGAACCCGAACGAAGCGATCGAGGCCCACGCTAAGCTGCAACGCCTGTTTTTCACGATCGGTGGTAAGTGGGATATCACGGATTTTATCGCCGAGTTCGACTCCCTCTCGTCAAAGGCCTCCTGGCCTCAGGATCAGCTCAAGCACGCACTCTGGTGCAAGCTCGGGGGAGGACTCGACGGATCCCTCCTGACCAAGACCCGTGACCCGACCGTGACCTATGAGACCTTTTGCGAGTCTGTGAAGGACTCGGTCCATAGTAAGAAAAGTGAGTGGCGGCCGAAGGAAGCTCGGCAGCCTGATCAGACCCGCCGGGCAGCCCCGGCAGCCAAGACCCCGACCAGGAATTCGAATAAGACGGGCCCTCCCCCGGTTACCTCGCAGAACGCCGGCCGAGCCCTGACCGAAGAAGAGAAGAGAGTCCACTGGGACAACGACACCTGTTTCACCTGTGGCAAGGCTGGGCACGTCTCTCGCGACTGTCCCGACCGCGCCAAGGGCGTTTCTCGGCTGGCTATGACAGCTGAGGAGTCTGATCAGGAGTCGGGAAAAGAGTAGGACCATCGAAAGTCTCCCCGATGGTCTCGAATGTGTCGCAGATAGTAGCAGATAGACCGGAAACCTCATTCACCGTAAAAAGCAAGATTTGCGTGAATGGAACCAGTCTACCAGCGAACGCAGTTTGCGACACTGGAGCCGACACTCACCTCCTGATCAGCCCAATCTTCGCCAAGCAAGCCGCCCAACGCTTAGGGGCGAAGCTCGTCACCCTCGCCAAGCCGATACAGCTACAAGACTACCGCCGGAGACTCGCCGGCTCGATCAAGCAGCAGTTACACGCATCATTCGAGGTAGATGGTCGACGCCTCCCCGATCAAGTCTTTAACGTCGCCGAGATAGGTGGCGACATCTTTATCGGCCTCTTCTGGATGCGACGGCAACGACTCTTGCTCGACTGCGCTAGTGCTTCGATCGTGTGGCCCGACGACCTCCCTGCCCTGGCGAAGTTCTCCCCGACCATCCAGCTCTCTAGACAAGACCCTTCCTGCAAGATCGACCCGAAAGACCAAGCAGATGCCGACCGTCGTGACCGCCTGATCAGACAAGATGAGAGACGGTACCGCATCCTCCAGAGGAACTGGAGGCAGCCCGAGAAAGATCAGACCCCGGTGCAAGTCTCTGCGAAGCCCGCCCCCCTGAAGACCCTAGAAGAAGACGACCAGACCGTGATCAGGTCTTTGATCACGCAGGTTAAGACCAATTCCCGCTGGAAAGAATGGCAGGATCTCGAACCGACGATGCCTCGAGATCCTGTCGAACTTAGGCACACGTACGCCGAAAGTTCAACTCCTGAGGTTCAATGTCGACCGACATGGCGGATACCGGATGCGATGCTGGTAGCGATGGAGTATATGTGACGACAGAGGACGCTCGGCTGCGAGGTTGCGACTCGGGAAGGGCAGGATGACGCTGGTGAGCAGGCGTCGGCGGGCCCAAGGTCAGTGGAGAGGCCCGCAGGGCAAAGACGGGGGGGAAGGAAAGATAGGGAGGCAGTAGGGGAGCAGAGGAGTAGCGCTGTAGGCAGAAGATGGGCAGGGAGACTGGGCGCCTGTGCAGTCTGCGCGTGGGGTTGGCCCGAGGGGAAGCGATCAGGGTACGGAGTAGGGGGATTTGTAAGTGTGGCGAGGCGTTGCAGAAGAGACGAAGAAGAATGAGGCAGACGAGGGCAACGTGTGCGACGTCGTGCTTCGAATCCGCACGTCGGACGGCGCAGGCTATGGGACGCTAACTGGCCAATTACCACGGGAGGGGTGGCCTGTGCCAGCTCAAAGGCGCAAGGACCTGAGCTCGGACAGGTACAAGCGTGTGCGTGTGCGCGCCGCAGAGCTTCGGGTACCGTGCCTTTTGTCTTTGGCTTTGGCTGCGGTTGGTGCCAGGCAGGAGCGTCTACGGGGCACCTCCCTTTAAGCCAGCGCATCGCTTGACGACATCGCGACAACCTGCAGCTATCGAGTTGCTTCGACACGACGCTTGCAGGCAGGGTAACTTGGGGCGTCCAATGCGCACGGCATTGACGTGCTCCAGACGGCATCCCGGAAGGATGGCCTGTGAAAGTTCGTCGAGGACATGGATCTGGCATGCGAGTGCTGCTCACCTGGCCGGGCATCTCGACTCGAGCTCCAAACAATCCAGCTTGACAACTGGCCATGGTCCAGCCCTTAATCCCGATGGTCGTCCATTTCCCTTGTGTTCCAACCTTGACCTGCTTCGAATGACAGTATGCCGACCTTAGGCCCATCTACCCATCTGGCCTCCATCCCCCCAGGTCAAACCGTGATAGACCCAGCTGTGTCCACTCTCACGAGGCAGCTGTGAAATGACGTCGCCCATTGCATCCAACTGCCCATGACAGCGGCACTCTACGATCCACCCTGCTCCGACAACATAAGCCCGTAACCACAAAGAACTCAACTCCGGAAACACTCGCCCGTCCCGAAACAGAGACGCAGCAGCTCGGTACAGCCCTAAACCTACACCTGGCCTGCAGTTTGCTCTGCTGCCCCACCTTTGCGTCCCTCCGTTCCAACATCGGCCACCACTCGTCCCACCGACAATCGTCGCCCGTCACCGCGCCCCAGCAAACCGCCGTCGCCATGCCGTCCGATCTGGAGCAGCTGCTCGACATGGGCTTCGAAAAAGCCCGTGCCGAGATTGCCGTCAAGAAGACGGGAGGCCGTTCGTCGCCCCCCCGCTCTCCAACCCTGCACAGCCATCTCGTCGGAGCTCTCGCTAACCCACGTCGCAGTTCAGGGCGCCCTGCAATGGCTCGAAGACAACCAGGACAAGTCCCTAGAAGAGATTGAGGCCGCCGCCGCAGCCAAAGGAGACGACGCCAACGACGAAGATGAAGACGAGACGAGAGCCCAGATTGCAGAGCTCGAGACCGGCCAGGCCCGCTCCCTCGTCTGCAACGAATGCGGCAAACGGTTTCGCAACAAGGACCTGGCGAGCTACCACGCCACCAAGACGTGCGTCTTTCCCAAGCCCGCTCACTCCCTCGTCATTGTCCTGCTAACGCTCCTCACACAGGGAACACGCCGACTTTTCAGAATCTACAGAGGAAATCGCCCCCCTGACCGAGGACGAGAAAAAGGCAAGGCTCGAGGAGCTCCGGGAGAGACTCAAGGCCAAGAAGGCAGCCCAGTCCGTCGAGGACAAGGAGGAACATAAGCGCAACGAGGTAAACACCTCCCTTCGCACCCCCGACCTGCTCCGGCTAACCCCAGCGCAGAGGATCCGACAAAAAGCAACCAAGGAGACCCAGGATGCCAAGGAGGAGCTCCAGCGCAAAGAGCAGATCAAGGAGGCGGCCCGGAAGCGGGCTGAGAAGATGGAGGACATGGAGGCCAAGAAGCGCATCAAGGCCAAGATCGAGGAGGACAAGGCCGAGCGTCGCCGCAAGGCCGAAGAGGCAAAGGCCGCACGCGAGGGACGCGCTCCCGAGGTAGGTTTACTCGAGATACGATAAATAAGGGAAGAGCTCGATATTTATAGTATTTAATACTACGTCGCCTATTAAGTATCTTCGAAAGTATATAATATTTTAGAGTATTTAACTTTTCGACCTATTAGTATCTAACTTAATAAGATCCTATATAATTAGCTAAATAGACTAGTCCTCGGGCGACGCGGTAGAAGATTACCTTTACGCTAATATCCCTTATCTATCGAAGCGACGCTATTTAGAGCCTTCTACTACTAGATATAATGTTAATAAATATAAGGCCTAGCCTTAAATACGTAAGGGGGTATACGTAACGCCCCCGCACGCGAGTATATTTAGCTTAAGAAGAGGGGCCGAATAAGTCCTAATGCGAGGGGGATTCTCCCTCTTATAAGCTTTAGTCTTAAAAATTAGACTCTACCTTTACCTCTTAACGCTACCTACCTACCCTATATATATATATATAATCGGTTATAGAACCGTAATAATTTCTAAAGCTTCCCTTATAGGTACTTAGTATTATAACTTCTTACGGCTCGCCTAGGGTTAGCCGGGCGCCCCTAGAAAGTAATATTAAAATACCCCGGGTTAGAACTATCTCCTCGTTAGAATTAACCCCTCTACTAACGGACTCTCTGGCGGAATTATAGGATTTGTCACGACCCTGCGCGCCAGCGTAGAACCGCCAGCGTAGAACCGCCAGCGCAGAGCCTCACCAGTGACACGTGCACAAGTAGCATCACGTGCCCACGTGCGACCTCGTGCATAATAAGGGCCAGCTCGATCGTGTAGTCTAGTCTTTCTTTGCTCCTTAGCTTTGAGTCTTCGTTCATAGTGCCAATACATCTTTATAGCCGTCAAGGCTCGTATGTGCCTGGCCGTAACAATTGGGGTCGTTTAATAATCCATAGGATCCGGCTCGACGGATCTTCACAGTAATCCAGAGATCCGCAAAGGGATTAAGCTATAAGCTTAAATCTATAGCCTAGCTAGTTATATATAAAAGGAGCGCGCCTTATTTTCCCGCTAGCTAGTAGGGCTATGCTCCTTCCCCTTTATATATTTACTAATAGCTCTCTAAACGCTTATATATAGTAATAATAATACTAGTCCTTAATGCGAAATACTTAAAAACCGCGGGGGCTAATATTATAAAAAAAGGTAGTTAATATATATTTTATTATTTAAAGTAGTAAAAAATAAAAATAAACTAATTAATTTTTAATATAATATATTAATACTTATTATAATTAGTAACTTGTTTATTAATTTTATCTATATTACTATAAAAAATAAAACTAAATTAAATAAGCTTTTACTTACTTTTAGTAGTATAATATAACCTACTTTTATCTTTACAGGGGGGGTGTAATTTTCTAATCTTCGCGTACGTATCTATAGGGTGGCCCTAGTCATGATTTGTGTCGTGACTCGGTCATTGAAACACATGTCGGATCATGCCGCTATACTCGTGCCCGCCCCACTTTTCTGGATTCCGGCAAGCCTTCACCAGCCAAGCTGGTGCTGACGGGCCACGCAACCAGGCCGACCGAGCGAGACCGATCGCCCACCGACGAATATGAAGTTGAGCAAGCCAGAGGAAGATGCATTATGCCGCTATATCGATCGTCTTGACGCTATGAATTTGGCCGTACGCAAAGAGTTCATTGTGGAGGCTGCAAACCTCATTCTCCAAGAACGGTCAAGCAAGGCTATCCAGAGCAACCCACCCACCGTGGGTATACATTGGATCGACCGCTTCGTTAAGCGTCGTAAATACCGTCTCATGAGCCAGAAGCAGCTAGACTCGAATCGCCAGGTCGCCGAAGATATCCCTACGGTCATCGAATGGTATAAAAAGCTCCATGATATCATACAATCCGAAGGTATCGTGGCAGACGACATCTGGAACATGGACGAGACCGGGTTTCGTATTGGAGTTGGGAAAGACCAATTGGTCGTTACCAAGCGTAAGAAAGCCCATTACTTCGGCACCCCTGGCAATAGGGAGTCAGCTACGGCCATTGAGTGCATCTCGGCCGGTGGGCGGGTCTTACCAGCCTTCTTGGTACTCTGTGGTATCCACCACCAAGCTCGATGGTACGAAGTTATGAAGGACCACCCAGACGTACGCATCGCGATGTCACCAACAGGGTATAGTAACGACGAGATCTGCTTTGAATGGATTTATCATTTCGACGAGCATTCAAAGAAAACGACTAAAGGCACCAAGCGACTATTGCTCCTCGACGGATTCGGCTCACACCATACATACCCCTTTATCCAGTACTGCGACCGCCATGGCATCATACCTTTCTCTTTACCTCCGCATTTAACACATCTCCTTCAACCACTAGATGTGGTAGTCTTTCAGCCGCTCAAGCATTACCACGTAAAGGCAGTGGACCTAGTGGTTCGTGATGGCTGTATAGATATCACCAAACTAGAGTTCCTAGGCTTCATTCAGGACGTCCGGAAGCAGGCTTTTCGTCAATCGACTATTCTATCTTCGTTCCGGAAGACTGGAATCGTGCCACTCAATCGAGAGGTAGTCCTAGCCGTCATGAGAGCACGCAAACCTCGTACGCCTACCCCTGAACCGGCCTTTTCCTCACCATTCAGTACGCCAGTCACCCTCCGACAAATGCACAGGGCGGCAACGCAGTTGGAGGACCAGTTCACTATGGCAGAAGAATGCAACGATGGCTCTATGCTTCTCCAAAAGGACTTTCTTGCCTCGATGGGCCAATTCATCCGTGGAGCAATTTCCAATAGTACTGAGCTCATTCAAACGAAAAAGGACCTTAGCCGCACACAACTGGCCGAGAAAACCAGACGGCAACGCAGGGCCATGAAAAACACGTCACTGCAATCAGGGGGAGTGCTTACGGTAGCCCAGGGGCGTCAAATGGCCGCACGGAAGGCGGATATAGAGTTGCGGAAAGCCCAACGTAAGGTCGAGGTCACCCAGACTCGGTACGATAACGCACTCAAAAAGTGGTATTTAGAGGCAGCGAAAAAGGCCAGATCAATGCGAATAGCTGGTCAAATGGGGGAAATGCTTGTATATAGCGAAAAGGGTGGTTGTAGGGCTCTAAGAAGGGTAGGAAGATAGATGGTATGAAAAAGTGGTTATGTGGCCAGTCTGGTTACGTGGCCCGTCAGCACCAGCTTGGCTGGTGAAGGCTTGCCGGAATCCAGAAAAGTGGGGCGGGCACGAGTAGTACTGTAGGTGCTCGTGAGCCTCGGCATAAGGAGCTACTTGTCGAGTACCACCACTCTCCGGGAATCCGGGAATCGGCACCACCCCTCTTCCCGCCAAGCATCACGACTGTCACCAATCGCACAATTTGTCATCAGTCGCTCTTCAATACCGGTACACTTTTCAATGGATAGCACAGAATAGCCAAGGCCGGTCTTTGGCCGACGACAAAGCAAAACCTAAAAGCACGTTTTGCAGATTAACATCAGATCCGAAATGCTAGACTAACATAGACATCTAAGCCTGCAAACAGGTTACAATAATCGACTTTACTTTTTCCCCTCATGCGGCAGACTGCAAAGCTTCCTTTGCGGCTGGCACCACATGAATCTAGATAACCTTCATAAGCGATCCCTCGGACTGAGCAAAAATATCATCGCGGTCGCATGCTCATCTGTGCTTTCCAGTTATGACCTCCACCAACTTGTCCTTCTCACCGCTGTGCTCGCACATGGCCCTGAATATCGAGTCCTCCCTGTCCCAGAGCTCGCGAGGCGTCCCAAACTCGGCCACATTGCCATCGCTCATGACAAGTATGCGGTCAAAGTCAGCAATGGTACTGAGGCGATGAGCAATGACAATCAGGGTGCTATCGGTGAATTCCTCGCGAATACTTCGCTGAATGAGAGCATCCGTGGCCATGTCGACGGCCGAGGTCGCTTCGTCGAGCACCATGATTTTCGGACGAGAGACAATCGCGCGAGCGATGCAGAGGAGCTGGCGTTGGCCCTGCGACAGGTTTCCGCCAGACTCCGAGATGCCGCTGTCAAGATCTCGAAAGATGTTCACATTTTTGGTCACGAGGGTCGATGTCGCGGCAGAGTCGGTAGCGGATGAAGGCTCGTTTGCAGGCGTTGCCGGCTGGGAATCCACCAAATGCACTCGACAGAGGCAGTCGCGCAACACATCATCGGAATGATCGCTGAAAGGATCCAAGTTGCTCCGAATCGTGCCCGAGAAAAGAACGGGATCCTGCAAGGGGTTGTTAATGCACTGAACCATCATTGTCGAGCACAGTCAGTAGAGCCTACCTGAGGAATGATTGCCAGCCGAGAACGCAAGCTGTTGAGGTTGATCTTTGAGATGTCGAGCCCATCGATAAAGATGCTTCCTGACCGTGCCTCAATGAACCTGAAGAGCGCCAATGTCAGAGACGACTTCCCAGCTCCAGTGCGTCCAATGACGCCGATTCTCTCGTTATTGAATATCTTGAACGAAATTCCCTTTAAAACTGCCGGCAGGTCGTCGGCATACCCGGCGACTACATCTTTGCATTCGACTTCTCCTGCAGTCGGCCAAGCGGCTGGGGGTTCTTTGCCACCGAGATCCTCGGTGTCCAGTTCGGTATACTCCACCACCCGCTCGGCCGCGTTCATGTCCAGCTCCAGAGATGCATATCCGCGAATGGCCATCAGCATATTCCCTGAGAAGTCGAGCGCGAAGGACAAAGTGAAGCCGGCCATGGCAGCATCGACGTAAGGCGAGCCTACCACAATCGCCCCGACGAGCGTCGTGAACAGAGTTCCGATGACCGCCATGCGGAAGCCTAACCACCTGTTTAAGACCCATACGTAAACGCTCAGAGTATCCCAGGCATCCAGGAGATTGTACATGCGGTCGACGTAGATATGAGTCTTCTGGAATGCCCGGAGAACCGGCACGCCCGCAAGCGCCGCGTTGAAGAGCTCGAATACTGGAGATTTTGCTGTGCTTTCGAGACGCTTCACGGGTCGTGCACCGTCGAGAAAAATTTTGCCGACAATGCCAGAACAAAAGACCAGGACGACGGCCAATGGCAGAATGTACAGGGAGACCAGGAGAGCGGCGACGCAGACTCCGAGCAATCCCAGAATGCGCCAGAAGAGGAAACCCAGGTCCAGAGTGATTCGGTTGTCAATAATGTCAAAGTCAGCTGTAAGGCGGTTGAGGATTCGTCCGACCGGAACCGTGTCAATCCAGCGGAGCTTAGTTCGTATAACGGTGAAGAGGACCCTTTTGAACATTACTCTGCTGGCCCGTAGACTCATCACGAACGACCACACAAATCTCAGCGTCCCAATAATACCACTTCCTGCTGCGAGAGCTACGTAGATGCCAAGATAGAATGAGAGAGACTTGGGGGCTTCCTCAGAAACGCGAAATTGGGCGCTCGCGTGATGCGTACTGTGTTGAAATGTCAGACCGTAGGCCATTCCATGGTGGTCGGCAGCATTGCTCGTGAAGCCTTGTTCGCTTCTATCATCCGTCCATTTTCGCAGCCACCAGTTGCGGCCTGTTGGTATTGTCAGTATGTGCGAACTCGCCTGCTCGCTTGTAGAAGACTCACCCAAGTTACCTGCTTCAAAGGCGACATAGAGGATTGCGCATATGACCCAGAAGAAAGTGCCACCGCTGCTCTTCATATACGTGGCATAGACATGCCTCTTCACCATGCCCTTCTCGCGCATCTCATCAGCGACAAACTTCTTCCCAGCCTTTGATGACTCCGCAGCCCCATTGCCATGATTATCATTGTCAATGGTAGTGCCGATATTTGAAGCCTCTTCAATTATGACAGCGGGAGAGCTCTCGGAGTTCTCCTCCTCCTCAATCTCTGCTTGCGTTTGTTCGTGGCTTTTGATCTTTTGCAAAGTTCCATCCTCGGCAAGGTCAGAAGTGAGACCGTAATTCAACACAGTGCCTTCGCCAAGTTCCACCAGGTACTTGGCCTCAGATTGGACGAGCGTAACATGGTGAGTGACGAGGATTCTCGTTCTACCCTTGCAAATATCGCCTGTTACGCACATCTCGAATATCTGACGGCCGACGTGAGCGTCAACGGCGCTGAAAATGTCATCCATGACGAGAATCTCGGCTCGAGAGTATATAGCACGAGCTAGCGTCACTCGCCATTTCTGTCCGCCACTGAGATTGACGCCGTTGGCACCGAGCTCAGTCTTGTCGCCGTCTGTCAAGATTTCCAAGTCTCTCCGCAAGGCGCAGACCTCAATCACCTTGTTATAGCGTTCCTCCAGGAAGGGCAGACCAAAGAGGATATTGTCGCGGAAGGACGCGCTTTCAAGCCAGGGTGTTTGGCCAACGTAGGCTACGGATCCAGGGAGTATCCAATTGCCAGGATGAGCCATGTGGTCCATCCGCTCCAGCGGCGGTGCCGTTGGAGGCATAAAGATAGATCCTTGCAGTAGATCAGCCTCGCCGAGAAGGGCGCTGAGCAGCAGACTCTTTCCTGTTCCCGTTTTCCCAGATATGACGGATAATTCGCCTGCAGGAAAAGAAAGGTTGACGTTGTTAAGGATAAAACGGTCTTCGTCTGCCACCTCCGAATCGACAGGCCAGGCAATGGTGGCATTATCGAAAGCAACATCAGGACCGTCCGACAATGTCCTTTTCATTTCAGGTCCGTTCAAGTAGGTTTCGATTCGACGAACTGAGACAAGCGTGTCTAGCCCACCGGCGAGAAGCTCTGGAAGGGCCGAGAGCGACACCTCCAAACTCTTGAATATGCCGACACTGACGAAAGCGACCGACGGGGACAGCATGCCATGGACTGAGGCATAAACGGCCAATGATGTCGCGGCCAACAAGATTGGACTGGCTACCCAGCAGAAGAATAGGCATGTATCTGCAGTGAAGACTCGTCGAATGTTGCCAATCTCCTTTTCACGCATCTTCATAATCTTCTCCTCCCACTGGTTCTCAAGGGCAGAGAACTTGATCTGACGCATACCCAGAAGGGCTTCGTTGACAACCACCAGTTTGTCATCACGAGTCTTCATGAGGGTATCTTCCGCCTTCATATAGATCTTGGAAACCCACGCGTTCACCGGGAGAACGAGCGCCCAGGCGAGGATGCCGGCTCCATAAGACACCCAGCCGATGAGTTGGACGAGGAAAACGGAATAAATCACAAGTTTCCCGACGCTGTTGATGATGTAGAATTGTATCATGAGGAAATCGGATATGTGCTTGGAATCAACGCCCACCAGGTTCACAATGGCTTGGCGGGACTTGGTCAAGCTTGTCTCCTCGGAGCCGGCCGCATTACTTTCCCCCTTGTCGCGAGATTTTGTTTCGTTTTCGGCCGACTTTTCGTCGTCTTGCTTCTTGTCTGCCCCCCGAACATTTTTGCGACGCAATGCCTTTTCGAAAACGAGGGCCGAGAGTTGACCACGAGCAGGGATGCACAACCTAGTAATGGCATACCACACAACCCAGCCGTCAATCCACTTGGTCAAGTCAGTCAGCCTGTTCATATCGTGGAGCCGTTTAGGACAAAATAAGTCTTGCAGGGGGTTTCACCTGTTCGGCCATGGAGAAAATGCCCATGACGAGGACGAGAGCCCAAACTTGTGTATTCGATATTTCGACTGAGCCCTTGGCTTCGAGCGACTGAACCAGTCGTAACATGGCCCAGAATGGCCCAATACCCAAGACACATCGCCCGATAGTCACGGCCCATTGCAGCGCAAGCGGTCGGCCGTATGTCTGCAGGAGAGAACGCAAGAGACTCCCTTTGCGGTTTGCCTTGATCCATGATGAAACCAGGTTCTCGGAACGAATCAGGTGGTCAGGCTGAGGGAAGTCTTTGGCATCGAGGTCTCCTTTTTTGCGAGCCGAGGCGAGGAGAGCCCCGGCCCACGACCACGTATATCTATTGAGCGCCGAGACCGTCCATTCTGGATCGACTGGTCGTCCCTTGTGGAAAAGGTGAGGACGGCGCGGGATAGAAACGCATGCGAACAGTAGAGCGACGGACACGGCGATGTCGACAAGACGTAGGGCGAGGGAAGCGTTCACGGTAGCGAGCGAAGACCCCTCGTTCTGGAGAGCTTCAAGCACCATGGCTGGAATGGTCAAGAGACAAGACAGGAAAGCCCACAGACCCAAGTCGTGAGCCTTGACCGGGTCATGATGACCAGCGAGGAATATGGCTTGCAAGACCAGGGCAGCCTACGACCAAGCGGTTAGGGCAGGCTGGCAATGAGGCAATCGTCCATAGACAGCATGATTACACAGGGCGAACACGTCTCAAACTTACCCAAGCGCCAGCAGTAAGCCAGTTTCCCAAATAGAGCTCATTCTCACTCCTGTCGATGGAGGCCAACGTCGAAATGGCGATGGACGAGGCGAAGCCCAGCATCGATAAGACGACAATGGCGGTCTTGGGGGCCTTGTTCGAGAATGCGGCAAGAGTCTCGGGTGTGCTCTTTCCATCTTCGTCTTCGTAAAAGTTGTCTTTTGCAGTGCGATTGCGGATCTGCGCAAAGATGGCAAGAGCGCCTGGCAAAGTTGCCACACCGGCAATGCTCAGTGCAGCGACGGAAAGCGGCAGGACCGCGCCATTGCCGCTCATGTTGGACTTTGACGCCCAGCGAGTGAGTATTGCGGCGCTTTCTCAGTCACCTCCAATTCCCGCAATCACGAGCAGATGTCCGAACTCGTCTCCCCTCTCCAAGATCCTGACTTGTTGGCGGCTTGTTGACTTGGTGTAACTTGCAGCGCCACGGCGCGACGACGGCGCGTTCTCTCTACGCGTTCTCGGCCGACGCGAATCGTGCCACGAATGCCATGAAATCAACGTACGAGGGGAGAACGGGATGAAGGTGAGTACGAAGAGGCACAAATATCGCGAAGACAAAGTTCTGCCTAGGCAGCCCCAGTCAATATGTACTGCATGCAGTCCCCTGCAAGTGCAGGTCTGAGGTTGATCGCCGCTGGAAAGCCGCGCCAAAGTCTCCCCCCCTACGACGGCATGAGCATCGTCCTTGACCAATGCACCGAACGCTGGTACTCGAGGGTACTATGGAGGCAGCCACGGTTGAGAGCGGATGCGGCGGCTCATAGCGCGAGCGTCGAGTCACTGTCGACGAGCTACGGGTATAGATCGGTCACAGCTTGGAGTGGAGGGCCGGGAGTCAAGCCGTAAGAGTCATCCGGGGAACGAGGCGGAGATCTGTTCGGGCGGTCAGGGTGACTTTGCTCATGCAGATTCAACTGCAGACACCATCCCGAAGCGGTGATTTCCAGGGCCCAGCAAGGCCCGGGGTATGAGGCAGCAACCAACGAAATGGTTGGAGTCAGAGACTACCGATCGACCTTGAATGCAGAGGTTCGCCCCGATTCTCCCACCCGCAAGACTCAGAACTATGACACCATAAGCCGAAGCGCTCCGATTCGAATGCTCGGTAGAGCTGACGAGATACCGTCAATCGCCTCGACGTGCACCAGGCAAGTTACTTGTGCAGAGGCCAACGGCAAACAAGTTGCTGCCCTCTGCGGCTCTGCGGCTCATCATCTCGTAAAAGCGCCGACTTTCAAATGACCTGCCTAGAGTGGCGAGATGGATGCACTGCTTTCGACATGTGTGACCGTCCTAAACGAGCTACGGTCTAACTTATTCGCAGCCCCCAGCTTTATTGCTGACACAACCAGGGAAGAGCAAGGTCTGTCTTACAGGCCTACCGACGGAGAACTTTTTGCCGACCTCGGATTCCTCGCAACAAAATCCATCCGACCTTACGTTTGCGAGCAACAGGCAGCTAGGCTCAGATGGGCCTACTTTCCAATATCTGATCGCCTTCATCCATCGTCGCATCTTGGAAGGGATGTTTGTCAAGTCACCGTTCATTTGCAGTCTCCTTTGTCGCATATTGATGCCAAAAGTCGTCCAACCAATGGTTTAGCTCTATGGAGACTTATCGCTTGGCTTACGCAAACGCAGATATCTGCCTAAGTGGCCATTTGCTGTTGGGGACCTTGAGGGCGACTGGCGACGGTCCGGATAGGAGCTCTGAGTGAATGAGCGCAAACGTTCCAGGAAGCGCCGCCTAGACGTTCAACTCGCCATCCGCTCCCAGAGCACGATGACTAGGCAGGAGGCTAACGACAAAGGGACATGCAAATCATGGACCCTTTATAGTGTAAATTTTCTCACGATACTATCACATACGGCCATATCTACTTGAGTACGCTGGATCCCGTCAAGCTCGTGTCAGGAGTTCCATGTCCGCTTTTTTTGGCGGCGTGTGCCTCCAGATTTGGAGTCGTGTGCCTCCATTTTTGGAGGACGACGAACCTGGCGCCAAGCTACCCCACCACCGTTTAATCACCTGACCGATAAGTCAAAACGGAGTTCTTACCGTTTTGCCATTCGAGAGAACGCCGTTTTGTCAATCCCCACTGAATACCGACATCGGTGGTTTCTCGCGGACACGTACCACCAAGCTCACTAGACTCACCCCTCGAGCACAAGCCTCCACAAATTCAAGGAGCTGATGCCTGCATGCATTTTAACCAATGAACTGCGGCTGCGATTGGCGCCCAAATTTACAATGTGCCCTGTCTGCGAGGCAGAAGAGAGTTGGGGAGAAACAATGCCGCGGAAGAGCAAGAACAGCACCAAGCGCAACTCGAACCAATTCGAGTTGCAGTTGCTCGATGACGAGGATGACGATACGAACGACAATGTGGCCTGTAGCATACCAATTCGACAAGTACGGCCCACGTGACAAGGACAAGCGCCCGCGGTCGCCCTCTGAAACCGACACTGCAATTCGACCCAGAACCGCGCCCATCACGAAAGAAATCCGCCGTCCCGAAAGCGAAATCGACGAATGCCGACCCCAGTGCCAACGAGGATTCATTGGCACGAATCGAAGCTCTCCTGAAAAGCGTCGAGGAGCGGGCCGAAAGGGCGGAGAAATGCCTCGAGTCCTTGGAAGAGTTCATTCGAAACGAGCTCTTCCCACGCGTCGCTAGCCCTCTGGAGTCCGCCAAGTGCGCCTCATCAGCAACAGCACCTGCCACCTTCGCCACCACCCTCTCCGGTCCCAGGCTCTCCGGTCCCAGGGCCACGGCCAGGCATTGGGTTGGACGTGAGTCGGGTCCTAGATAGCGACATAAAGGAAGGCAAATGCCGGCACTATTCGTCGGCGCGCGAACGCTGCCCTTGAGAAGTTGGGTGTGACCTGTCTGGGCGTCAATTCTAAGGGAAACGGGCGTTTTCGGCTTCTCTTTCGAGAGACGGACGTCGATAAAGTACGGCAGAACGACACCTGGATAAGGACACACTTCGACAAGGGAACGCTATATGGGGAGCAGTGGTACCCTCTACGGGTTGACAGAGCCCATCGTGGGGTTGCGACGGATGATATCGGATGCGCCGTGTTTGAGCGGATGAATGGGGTGAAAGTGCACAAGATGCGATGGCTCGGGACAGCGTCTGTCGACAAGGAATACCGCTCTCTGGTGGTACACCTGGATAAGAAAGAGGAGGTGGACAGGTTGCTTGCAAAACGAACGGTTGAGATGGCGAATGGCGAGTGTGCATACACGCGACCGTTCGTTCCAGGACTTCAACCAGCGAGATGCTACCGTTGCCACCTCTACGGACACTTGCATTATCGCTGCAAGGCGCCAGCTCCGATCTGTGGACAGTGCGCCCAACCGGGCCATTCTGCGTCGACTTGCACCTCGGACGTTTTCAAGTGTGCAGCGTGCGGTAGAAAAGGAGCACGCAAGGCTACAGATCCTGGGTGCCCGGTATATCGCCGGGAACTCGCCAAGTTACGACCGTCGCCCTACTAACATACATCCTCTGTCTTAACCTTTTCTTTTTAGCACAAGCCCTCTACCTATACCTATGGTTGCCCTATAGCTAGTAGGTTAGCTACACCGGACGGCTAAAGGCAGGTGGACTCTTCGTTAAATGCGGCGGAGGGGAGTCCCGACGATTTTGAGCTTCTTAAGGCAGTTGAGCACGCGACCAGCTATTATTTAATTGATGAGGACAAGACGCAGCCGCAGAACACGCGTCGGACGTACACGCGACCCCAGAAGGAGTGGAAGGTATGGAGGCAACTCACTCACACACCCCACCACATATACTACTGCTTATTTATTATAACTTAATTTAACTGCAAGACGAACCCTATTGCTAACTTATATCCAGGAATGGTGTGCAGAGAAGGCATTCCCGTCTATCCCTCCGGACTGGCCTAAGCCGTACAACCAGGGAGGCGTTCTGCCAGCTGACCTCGTGGATGAGGGCAAATTGGTATGGTTTCTCCACGAGAAAGTCGTCAGCAGGGCACCTAAGACTGGATCTCGAGCGAAAAAAATGATAGAAGACGCTGGGCCGAAGGCGCGGCTGAACGCAAGGCCAAGAAGGCCGGGAGCCCGAGACGGCCTCTCTTGACGACCCTGCTGGCCCTTCAGGTCCAGATGACAGCTGTATCACCGTTGCCGTCAAACGGCCGTGGATAAGACCGATCTGACATCAGATGATGAAGAGGAGCCATTCAAATCCGCACTCACGCTCAGATTCAACACCATGAGGACCTACGGCAACGCCAATACCTAAGGACGGTGGCCGGGGTGACGGACGGTCGGGGGCCAACAGTTCCATCTGGCTGCTCAGCGAATCACACCTCTTCGCCAGCCCAACATAGCTGCTGATGGCAGAGGGGTCAGAGCCTATAAGGGCTGCTTTCATTTTGTCGTTTAGTGCCTCCTGGAGGTAGGAAATCTTGCTGTCGTCTGGCCAATACTCGGCGTTGGCATTGGCGATCTCCCTCTCAAAGCGGGGGTAAAAGGACGTGAACGGTTCATTCTCTCCTTGCTTAATAGAATGCAGGTTGCGTGTAGCTCTCTGCTTGCGATCCCTCCCCCCGGACAACAATTCGAGGCGGTTGAGTAGCTCAGCCACATTGAACGTTCTCTTCTCGGTTTGCATCTCCAAAAATGGGGTTACGTTGTCTTTAGCCTTGCCTTCTAGGCTCATGAAGATATACATAAAGTGACCCTCTGCGTCTCCAAGAGCTTCTTTATCGGCTCATAGCTTTCCTTCAATGAGCTGTATCAACCATCCACTTTACTTTCCACCGACGCGGCACTCGGCCTTGCAGATGACGCAGCCGTTGGACTTATAAGTGCATCCGCCACGTCGCGAGCAAGCCTTGTATGAGATCAAGTCAGATATCTATTATGCCGCGTGTCTCGAGTCGACAAACATACCTGGGGTGGAGGGCACTTTTTGCCGCCAACGCGGCATTCGGGCTTGCAGACGGTGCACCCATTAACAGTATGGGTGCAGTCAGCACGCCTTAAGCAGGCCTGGCAAAATACAGGTTAGCAAGAGTTCCATTCACTTCAAGATTGAAAGCTCCCGGTGAAACGTACCTCGGGTGGAGGGCACTCTTGGCCACCAACGCGGCATTCGGGCTTGCAGACGGTGCACCCATTAACAGTGTAGGTGCAGTCAGCACGCCTCAAGCAGGCCTTTTTTGAATCAAGTCAGCAACTTCACCCCCGAGTTTTCGGGCGCATGTCTTGGAAAATTGTACCGTTGGAGGAGGGCACTTGGAAGTCTCTTCGGCAGCCATTGCGGCCGCAAATAGGGTCGAGACGACGATAAGGAACTTCATGATGATGGGACTGTCGAGCTGAAAATTTCTCCACTTCCAGAAAGAGTCCAGGAATGTTGAGTCATAATCCATTGTGAGTTAAAGAGGGAGCTAAGTCCTTCTTATAGCTCGCATTCATCCTACAATCTTCTTTACTGCCGACGACAAGCGCGTCCAGAAACCGCTAGGGATCGGCAACAGGATGACATAGAGCCAAGACTTCCAAGTAAGACGAGGGCGCCTCGACCGTCGGCTATGCAACCAATTCAAGACTACCCGCATTAGCTGAAGGGTTTCTGACTTGCCCGACATGTCGGAGATGCAGTGTCCAATCAGAGCAGCAAATGCCCTGGCGTATGCACCACCGAGGTAGCATTGTTACCATGTAGTCGTCGTTTGTTTACCGTCGAGGTGAGAACTTTGTTGCGGCAGCACCCCTTGGCCATTAACGGGCAATGAGCCTCATGACTGCTCCAGCTAAGCGCTGGCTTACTTCCGGGCTTGGACTTGTGTTGTCAAACACCGAAAGTCCGGGATGCTGAAAGTCAAGACTCCGATGCTGCTGCGGGCTTGGCTGAATTCCCCTTATGTTAGTATCACCTCTCACAAATTCCTCAGCAGGACCTTGTCTATGCGAGTGCAATCCGCCGCCAGCATCTTAAATATTCACAACCATTCCAGAATCCAGACCGTGCAGGCGGCTTACTCGTCCCCCGCATGGCCCCGTCAGACCCCTGATATCGGCCTGTTTTCTTGCGGTGCAACGTACACATTTGGCAGCGTTTCATGCATTTGATTTGTCGTCGCCTGGAAACTCCTGGTCCATTCAACTCTCGACTTCCAGTCCGGCCCTCCGCGCCACCATGCTATGCCTGTCCGGTCTGCCGTGCCGAAGGCCCAATCGTATGACAAGAAGTCGCGCTGTGCTGCAACTTCTTGCGTATGCTGCACGTACATATGCATGTTATGCATACGAACGACAGTCGAGACCGATGAGCCGAACCCGGATCCGTGTATCCACGAACCCCTCATAATGATACGTCCGGCTGATCCAACGGAACATCCGATTATGACACATGGCTCATCCCGAGATCCGATCACGAATTGAGACTGATATCGAATTGCGGATTGTGACTTCCAATGTTTGGGATATTTCGACCAACGATGATGCGAAGTTGGGTTGTACTGTAGACGCTGATTCTACGAGACCACTCGACATTTCATGTAACTCACTCGAGGCAGCGAGATGCTCCTGGCCCTTATGTCCCTTTAGTATCTGTAGAACTCGTCCGGGTACAGCGACAAGCCGAGACGTCTGGACCGTGCAGTGTGGCTAACAATCAGACAGTCTTTATTCACACGCACCCAAATCTCAATTCGCACGCACCCCCCAACATTCAGCCACAGCGCCTCCGAGATCAGAGCCCAATAAACCATTGGTGCGGATGTCTGAGATTTCCAACTCCTTGGCGAGCAGGAGTCTAACGGGATGGCTCCGGACAGACAGGTTCGGACAGACAGATGACAGGGATTATCGCGCTAAGCATGGGTTAAAAGCCATCGCGCCTCGACTACAGCCTGAACGGGAATAAGTGCCATTTTTCAGTCTGAAGGGAAATCCACTAGTATACAATCCTGGGTAGGCCGCTGCTGCAGTTCCAACTGCGTTTCATCCTCCTTGGAAGCCTTCCGCTTTTTACACCGCGGCTTAGGCATATCCATTTCCTCACCCTTTCGGGCCTTTCCCGCTTTATCTGGAGACTTTCCAGTAGCAGCTGTCGCCTTCTCTATATCCTTCGTGCTCCGCTTTCGACTACGTCCCGTTTCCCGAAGAGGCTGTGTCGAAGTTGCTAAAGGAGAGGACGGGGTCGAGGAAGGGTCATGAAGCTGATCAACTCCCTTCAGCAAATCCGAAACGGCTCGGTCCGCTCGAGCGGCAGTATGCTCCGCGGCCTCACGGCCGGTCATGGATCTCCTTTTCGTGCTACCGTGCGATTTGAAGCTCTTCAAGCCAGGCGAATGCAGTGCTTCCGGCAATTCCGTAGGCAGGAGAGCTCTTGACTGTACCTGCGCCCGGAAATCTGCTATGAGACGGTCATTCTGTAAGCGAAAGAGCCTCGAGAATTCCTCTGCCTGCTGTCCGCCGAGGCTCCCCTGTACTTGAACGACCTCCAATCCCGATTGAAGAACCATGTTCCTACCACCATCTTGGTAACGATCCCCTAGATTTTTTGTGACCTCTGGAGCTGGCTGCTTTGCATAAGACATGGTCCAGCTGTGTACCACCGGGGGTCCGTCGAGTAACCAGCGTGGATGAAGGAGGTTGAGTGGGATAGGCCAGGACCTGGCAACAGCCTCGTACAGCCAGTGTCGACAGGGCAGGCCGTATCTGAGTGGAAACTCACACGCGAAGGGACATCCAGGTTCGTTGAGATGACCCAGTATTGTTCCCATTTTCTGCGTCATCGTCCATATCAGAGTCGTTATCCTTCTTCCACCACTTCTTGATGTATGAGACCACATTGCTGTTGATATGGAAAACACATAGCTGAAGTTGCGTGTTGGGAAATATTTGTCGTATGGCACTGCGCAGCTGATCGTCCATGTCTGTGATAACGACCTCTGGGGATCTAATGATGCCTGCTCGTAGGAATCTAGATACCTGCTTTAGAAACCACTCAAAACTAGCATATTGCTCGTTATTGAGTAGACCATAACAGACAGGCATCGATGTCTTCTCCGAGGACACAGTTACAACAGTAACCAATGGCATTTTATAGCAGTTGGTACTGTACGTAGCATCGATCTGGAGACACGACGAGAACTGTTGCCACATTTTGCCGCCCTGGTGGTATCCCCAAGCGGCGTGGCGAAAACGGAACTCATCTTCGATCCAGTCTAGCCCCCATATCCAGACTTTCTTCGACTCAGAAAGCGTCCTAACAAAATCGTTGGCGGGACCATAGCCTTGACGTTTTGCCTGGTTGACTTTCCATCTCCAGTTATAAATATCTGCTCTGCGAACAGGGATCTTGGGCCACTTATGGCAGAGCTGCTTATGAACGGATCGAGAAGAAATCGTAGTGTCCAGACAAAGATCTTCCAATAGTTTCATTTGTTCCGCCGTTAACTTTCTCCAATGGTAGTGCTCCGAAAGACTGTGCGATGGGCCGTGGTCTCGATGAAGAGAGCTCACAATTCTCATGGACCACTCGTAATTGTTGGCCTGGAGGGATTGAACGATGACTTTGAATGGACAGTTGGCGGCTATCTTTGCTGTATTCGTATTGCGAATTTTGGCCACGGATGCCTTTGGGTTGAAATACCGACTCTTGTCACATGCAAGTTCATATTTTATCGTTCGCTTCTTCGCCTTATCCTTCTGACTTCGTATAGTAACGATGCCCATCCGATTCTGAATGCAGAACGCTTTCAAGACATCAAGGAGTCGATCAAAAGACTCATAGCTTGTTGTCAGTAGGGGAGAGTCCGATGGAAACTCTACCTCCCATGGCTGACCATCCCAGTCGTCGTTGTCGTGGAAATCGTCGCAGTCGTCGGATTCGCTGAACTCATCGGCTGAATCGACTGGTAGCTCTCCACCTGGTTCGGAAAGCGTCGGAGGAAGCGCCGGAATCAGAGCTGGAGAAGCCATGGTGATTGAATGTTGCTAGGTCGCGCTGTGAGCCTGTTGTGCTTAGTGAAGCTGGTGTATTCCAGCCACTTCCAGACTGTCAGTTACTCTTGTTTCAACTGAACTGAAAACACTATCTGCAAATTTTCAGAATACTGTACGGATATAACCTCAGGTACTGGAAGTACTCATGTGTTAGGCGCACAGCCACGTTGTAACTTGTAATAGAGAGTGAAGAACGGAGGCGATCGATGCAATTGTTGATCTCTGGCCACTCACCAACTTAGGTTGGGGAGCGAGGCCTCTGTTAATACACCAGCTTCCTCCGTGTTTCCACGGACTCCCCTCCGTGTTGTTACGGAGTCTCAATCCCTTGGGGCAGGGCCTACAGGCTACGTCCCAGGCGCGTGACACCATGAGCCTGGTGGAACCGTGGAAGGACGTCCTACAATAGGACTTCCTGCCAAATCCTATTGTACAATTAGGGCTCAATTATAGAAGGATTACTGAAATGCTAGATTGGAATTTGTGGCAAGCATCTCCAACACAGGAGTTAAATGGATATATCTCCTTCGCTTCATAACTGGCGTTGACAAGTCGCAAGAATGCTGTCTGCGGGATCGTTGGCGAAGTCGGAGTTCTTGTGGCTATGCTGTGGCTGAAGGTGGGGGGGTGCGTGCGAATTGAGATTTGGGTGCGTGTGAATAAAGACTGTCTTAA
>KQ030573.1:21858-35052 GCA_000956045.1 Hirsutella minnesotensis 3608
TAGTTTTATAACTATTTATATATATATATATAAGGTAGGTAGGTAGTATTAAGAGGTAAAGGTAGAGTTTAATTACTAAGACTAAAGCTTATAAGAGAGAGAATCCCTCTCGTATTAAGACTTATTTAGCCCCTCTTCTTAAGCTAAAAGCGCTTATATATAGGGGCATTATATATACCCTTTTACGTATTTAAAGCTAGGCTTTATAATTATTTCCCCTCTAGGGTAGCCGCCTTAGCTATTATTTAGTAGGTATATAGCTAATAGTTAACTTTCTATAATTAACTATTAATAGCTATTATTAATATAGCTCCCGAGACTCCTCGATATAGTAAGAAAGGACGCTAAAGTCGCGGTTGAGGCTTAAATTATTATAAAGGTTATTAAGCCTCTCTTCCCGCTCCCTTTAGTAGTAGCTTATACTAATATTAGCGTAAAAAGTAGTAGCGATAACGAGAGACTAGTACTACGGAGCGACTTAGCTTTAATACCTTTTCTCGCTACCCCTAAAACGCTACTAATTTAAATACTAGCGCTAACGCGGGCTTAGCTAATTAAGCCCGCGTCTAGGATTTCCCCCCTCCCCTTATTAAAAAGAGTAATGCTAATCGCACGGTATATAAATCTCTATTTATATAGAAAGCCTACTTAGCGCTTATACTAGGCCCGCCCGGGCGGCGCTACTAAGCGTGAATATATACTCCAAGGTACCCCGCGTCGCCTAGCGCGAGCAAGAGGCAGAGGCAGGAGGCAGGCGCGAGTAAGAGGCAGGCACGAGCAAGAGGCAGGCACGAGTAAGAAGCAGAGGCAAGAGGCAGGCGCGTCGCCCGTAACTCTAGCTAAGCCCCGCGATACCTAAGAGTATATATATAAATTTAGTAGCGGGGCCTAGCGCCGACAGGGCGGGCCTAGTGCAGGCGCTAAGTAGGCTTTCTATATAAATAGAGATTTATATCCGTGCGATTAGTATTACTTATTAAAAGTAATACTAACTAAGAGATAATAAGTACTAGGACGAGTTAAGCTTTATTTAGGAGGGTTCCCCTCTTATTTAGGATACCTAAGTTATCCTTCTGTTTATAGCTTTAACCTATATAAAGAAACTCTTTAGACCTCCTCGTAAGCTAAATTAACTAGCTTATATACTATTTCCCCTACCTACTAATAATAAAAAAGATCTTATTATCTATTTATTAATTACTCTTTATAATTAATCTAAAGGGTTATTAAATTTAAATCTTAAGCGTAGCGCTAAAAGTATTTAAGACTTTAATAATTAAGAGTTTAATAATAACTAAGATAGCTTAGATAATAAAAGCTTATTTAAAAGTAAGATTAAACGTAGTTTAGTAGTATATTAGCGCTACCTTAAGAAAAAGTCTTACTTAACTTTAGTAGTTATTTTTATTTAAAAGTATAATTAATATTTAAAGTACTTTTATAAAGGCTTAAATAAATATATTAATCTAAAGCTTAAAGGTTTAGAAATATTTAAAATTTTCTATACTTTTTTAATATAAAGTTAACTATAGTATTTATTTACGCTATTAATACTTATTATAAGGAGAATAATTTAGCTAATACTAAAAGTACTACTAAAGTAAGTAAATACGCTACTATACTATTTAAGTATTAATTTACTAATAATTCTCTAAGTAGCTATAGCTAAGTATAATACTTTTATAGAAAAGTAAAAAAAGTTACTAATTTATTAGTATCTTACTTTCTTTAAGTTTATTTATTTTAAGTAAAAAGGGGTTAATACTTAGCGTTTATAATAGCTTTTTCGCTTAATTAGTATTAATTTAAGTTATTTTTTATAATTTATAGCTAAAGCTAAGAGAGAGAGAGAGAGATTTATTACTTTAGTCGGCCTAGAAGGCCCTAGTACTTCTATTCTAAACTAACTTAGGAAACCCGCGTACTAGGAGAAAAACCTATATCTTACTTTTTTCTATCTTCGCGCCTCGTAAGGGGTATTATCGTAGTATTCTTAGTATAGGTACGCTCTTACGCTAGCTTAGTATGGTTAGCTAGTTAGCCTACCTAGAGAATTTACTTACCTAGGGATATCTAAGCCCGTAGGCTAGGTATACTATAGCGCTACTATAGTATATCCTCGCTATACGGATAGCTCGGCCCTATAGCGCTACTTTTTATAAGCCGGAGCGATAATATTATAGTCCGGCGTTATATTAAAGGTCTAGCGCTCTCGCCGTATCTCGACGATTTATTACTATCGTTACTACCGCCTTATTTATTTAGTTACTACCTAAGGCCTCCCTTTCTTAACTATAAAAGGAAGGCCTCTCCTTATTCCTTCCTTCCTTCCTTTCTTCCCTCTTTCCCTCCCTAGGGCTACTACTAACGCTACTAGTAAGTCTTTACTATTATATATAGGTCTCTTATAGTATAATATCCCCTCGCGTATATCTCGCTAACCCTTCTTAGCTCTCTTACTTACTTACCTACTTACTTACGCTATATTATTATTATACTTTTACTACGCTTTTACCGCGCTCTCGCTATATTTATACTTACCGCTACTAATACTAAATACCCGCGCGATACTAGTATTATTAAGGTAGTAAGTTAAGTTATCCTCGCTTTATTATTAATACTAACTTACCTTATAGTTAAGTTACTTTTACTTTATTCCCTATACTTTTTATATATTGCGTATTAATACTAACTTAGCTATTTATTACTATAACTTAATTAATAAGTTTAGTTTACTTTTACTTTATTCTTACTTTACTAATACTTTAGGTTTATAGTTAGTATTAGTTTATATATTATTAAAAATTAGCTTTATAAACTAGTAAGTTATTACTATATCTCCGCGTTATAATACTCTACTAACGCTATTAAATTATAGATCTAGCTATATAGGAAGTAGCTTACTTTCTATTTAATACCTCCGCCGCGCTAGCTATAGTTTATATTCCCCTTACTATTACCTCGATTTTAGTCTTCTTACTAACTTCGAATAACCCGCTACCGAGCTTAGCTAGCTTAGTTAAGCTACTATACGCGCTTTACGCGCTTAGCGTATTACTAATAGGCTAGCTACGCTATAACGCTAAGCTACTACTACTACTCTTACGCCCCTACTTATTACTATTCCCTTAGCTTTCCTACTTATTACGCCTAAAGCTTACCCCCGGACTAATACTACTACGCTAGTAGTCTTATATTAAATTATAACTATAGTAATATTTACTACTAATTTTATAGCTAAGATTCGTAATAAGATATACTATTTCTACTAAGCGCTAGAGATTAGCTACGCTACTATAGAGGTAGCGCGCGCGCGCGCTACTACTACTACGGTATTAGTAGTAGACTTTAATAAGGAAGAGGTATTAAAGGAGGAGGAGGGGGATAAGGAAGGGGGGGGGTCTAAAGAGTAAGTAAGGCGCTAAAGCCCTAGCCTTAAAGCGCTATCCCCCCTTAGTAGCTCTTCTAAATTAACTATAGTCTACCTTTGCTATTCTCGTCCTATATATTATAATTTTATACTTAATTTATTAGCTTTAGGGTTTATTCCTTTTTATTATAAGCTAGCCGCTTTACTAAGGCGTACTAGAGCTTTTAATAAGATAGGAATTAGTAGGTAAAGGGTTAAGCGAGTTTATATTAGTCTAAGGCTAAGTTAAGGTCGGCTTTAGTCTATAAGAAAGTTAGCTCTTAAGTCTTAGCGTTTCTTATTTATAAGTATTAAAGGAAAATATATACTAAAGTCTTTTATTTTTTTTATATTAGTAGAGTAGCGAGTCTATACTAAGTATATTTCGCTAGTAAAGATACCTTTTTAGTCTAATTTAGCTTATATATAGCTATATTAGTATAAAGCTTTCGTACTTAAGGAGGCCCTTATATCGCTAAAGGGCTCGCTTAATATTATTATCTAAGGGGAAAGTATCTATTAAGTCTAGGGTCGCGCGTAGTTATTTATTCTTTAAGTCTTAGATAGCTTAATGCTAATAGTCTTTCTACTTAGCTTTTATAGCTTTCTCGGTTTTCTAGTTCGACGCGATTATTAAGGGGGGGGGGGTAGTTACTAGCGTTAGTATTAGCCCTAGGTATTTATAGCGTTATCTCCTCCCTTTAATAGCCTCGCGAGCTACCTCGTATATAATCTATAGTTAGTCTATTAAGCTTACTTCTTTAGTTTATACTATAAATATATATACGCGTATATTAAGGTATAGGTTAATTAGTATAATTATTATCTCTTTTTCTAAGTACCGGATTAAGGTCGCGCGGAACGCGCTAGCGATAACGCGAAGGTACGCTAATTACGCTATACCTAGGGCTTTAGCGATCCCGCGTAGCTTCCCTTATAGCTCGGTAAGTATATAAAACGTTAAGGCGCTATAAGCGATAAGGCTATAGATAACTTTCGAGTAAATCTCCTTAGCTCGTATAATTCGGTATCCCTACGCTAACGCGGCGAGTACGGTAAGGGCGATATTTTACCTTTCGAGCTTAATCCGGACTTAGCGGAGGTAAGCCGCCTACGATATCTTTCTATCGAACTAGACGCCGAGGAACCTCGCGTCGTTCTATAGTGCTATCGTTACTATGCCGAAGCAAACGCGCGTCGAGGGTGCTATATACGCGCGATTAAAATAGCTAAAGCTAAGTTTATAGTAAATATTCGTAATATTATAATAAAAAAGAAATAAAAAATAAGTATTTGTTTAAATATAAATTAGTAATAGTTTAAGACTTTTTAAGTTTATAATTTAAGCTAGCTTAGGATTTTAATATTAGCTTATAGCTTTTAACTTAGTTTATAAATTATAAAGGTTTTATATTTAATTTTTTATTAATAAGTACTTAGAAAGGAAAGAATTCTTTACTTTTTGATTTTTATAATTTATTATAAATTAATCTTTTTATTTATAAATTAAAAATAAGTTTAATTAATAAAAGTATTTAAAAACTTCTCGCGATAATAACCTAAGCTTATAGTAGGTATATATTACTAATAAAATCGATTTCGAGACTAGATTTAAACTTAGTATATTTAATTACCCTAGGGTAGGATAGATAGATATTACTTATAAGGCTATAGTAGCTATAGTAGCGGACTAAAGACTAGAATCGGCCCCGAGTTAAGCTAGTACTAATACTATAGCGAATAGCCGCTCGATATAACGCTATATACTAGCCGGATTAACTAGGATAAGTAATCCCCTAAGCTAGCCTTACTATAAAAACTAATAAACCTTAAGGAAAGAAAGATATATAATAATCTTATATATATTATCCTTTAAAATATACTCTAAAGTATAGAAGTAGTTTTTACTAATTATATATACTTTCTAAAGAAATACTAAGGAAACCCTAAAGTAGTTTAAATTAAAACTAAAGAGATTAAAAATATTATATAAATAATAATAAAAAAAGCTATATATAAAGTATAAAGAGGGGTACTATTAAGCTTAAATTATTAATAAATATAAGTATTAATAGTAAGAAAAAATAAAAGAAGTAAATATTTTAATATAGCTAATAAGCTAGTTTTATTAAAATATAAAAAAGAAATTATTATTTATAGAATTTTAAATAAGGTAGTAATTAAAATTAAAAAGCTTAAAAATACTATAATAGTAGTTAATATTACTTTCCGCTTAAAAGCTATAATTATATTTAGTACTTTAGCGAAAAAATATATAAATAACTTTTAATAGGTAATAAAGGTATTTAAAAAGGGAGTAACTATAGCTAAAAGAGTTTTCTTAGTAATTACGAAAGGGGTTTTAGTAAAATTTATTACTAGAAATTAAAAAAAACTTATAAAAAAACTTAATAAAGTAAATAAAATTAAAGTCTTTTAAATAAAAACCTTCTACTTAAGAATAAAAAAAGCTTTAATTTATACCTTAATTATAAAAGTAGTAAGTATAAATAATATAAATAAGCTTTATAACTTTAGTTTTATAGTAAATATAATAATAATTAAATATAAACTATATAATAAGTTAATATATTTTTAATATTACTATAATTACTATAGGTTTAGATATATAAAGCGCTATTATAATATAAGCTTAACTTATAGCTAATATAAGGACCTAGCTTACTTTAGAAGGGATAATAACTACTTAGCTAAAGCTAAAGCTTAACTTAATAAATATACTTTATATAAAGAAAATTACTTAATATAAGCTAGAATATACCTTATAGTAGTTAAGCTATAATAAAAAGTAAAGGAAAACTACTTAATATACTTACTTTAATTTATTAAGTAAATATTAATAAAGCTACTTTTAAACTTATAGGTTTTTTAATTTAGGTAACTAAACTTCTAAGACTAAATAGCGCTATTATTACTATTATAAAAAAGGAGCTTAAGTAAACTACTAGGATTTTAAATAAAGCTTTAATTAAGTAAAGAATATATTAATAAAGTATAAGCTATTAATAAAGACTAAATAGAAATCTAGAGGTTTATTTAGTAATAAAGCGCTTTTTTTCTACCACCCCTTTAGCTATAAACTAGACTTTAAGCTATTATATAAGTAATTTACTCTCTTAATACTTATTATTATAGCTTAAACTTTAACTTAAAAATTTAAATTATATTTTATAAAGTACTTTATTTAAAATTAACTATATACTAAAGGAAGACCTTTTAGTTTTAAAATAAAAAAGTATAAATTTTAAGAAAGTTATAAAAATAGTAAAAGTAAAATTCCTAAATATACTATTTTACTTTACTATATAAAAAGTAATAAATAAAGTATTTAATAATATTTATACTTCTTTTTATAATATCTTAATAAAAAAAGTCTTATTTTAGCTTATATTTAATTATAAAATATATTTATAAAGAAGAATTTTATATAATTATTAAAAGAAATTATAAAGAAGTATTTAAAAAGAATAATATTATATATTTAAGAACTACTATATAGATTTATAAAATCTAAGCTTTTTTAATTTAAAACGTATTATAATTATTATTATTATAAACTTAAGATAAAGTAATTATTATATAACTTATACTTACTTTTTATACTTTTAAAATTAAAAGAGTTTAAAATTACTACTCTTTAAATAAATAATACTTTCTTTTTTATATTAAAAATATTCTCTACTTTAAAAAAAAAGGAATTAATAAAAACTAAGCTATAAGTAAAAGTAAAAATACCCTTTTATTACGGGCTTAAGCTATAAGCTCGGGCCTACGTATAGTTATTACGTAATAGGAACCCGCGCCCTAAAGCGCGCGCCCTAGACCTAGGGCGCCTATAGGTTCCTTCCCTCTATATAGTTATTAATACTATTATTAATACTTATTTATAGACGTATTAAGGCTAGTCCTTTATATTTAATAACTATTAACCTATATAATATTAGTAGACGGATTCTCTATACTTATAACGGCTAGCTTAACGAGCGAGGAGCTACTTTAGCTTATCGCTACGTAAAGGGAGATAATCTTAGCTCTCTAGGTAACGAGACGTAAACTACTCCCGATAAAAGCCCTATTTAATAGCGATAAGGACCTCTTCGCTATATAAAAGGCTTTAATAGCGTATAAGCTTTAGTTAGACTAGGTATTTATTAGTAGCGTATAGGACTAATAAGTATTCCTCTATTAATACCTCTTTACGAAAGTATAAGTTAAGGTAGCTTTATACTTCGAATATAGCGCGTAATAAGCTTTAGTAAAAACCCTATCTCGCTAGCCTTAAGGCGAAGCTCTAGAGATAGATAAGCTACCTCGTAGCGTTAATATATAGTATAACGCTCTATAAAGCTAGAGAACTATATATAAAAGTAATTAGATTTACCTTAGTATACGGGGCGCTAGTCTTCTACTAAGCTACTCCGAAAGGGGGCTAACTATAAGGGATTATAAAAGACTTTAATAAGGAATAAATAAAATACCTATAGATAGTAGTAGAGGCTTATTAAGCTACTCCTACTTACTAACTAAAAGCGGAAATAGTAATCCCCCTTCTTAATCTCTACCTTAATCTTAAGCTAGTTAAAGCTTTTTAACGATTAAAAGATAAGGGTATCTTAGACTAAATCTAAGTAGCTTATAAAAGGATATCTAGATTAATTATAAGGAAGAGGAGATAAAGCTATGAAAACTAGATACTACCCTAGAGAGCGCTATTCGCTAAAACTAACGCGGCTATTACTTAGTAAGCCGGGCTTAATATAAACCTAGCTTAAAGAATAACTAAAGACTAAGTAAAAGGGTAAATAAAAGCGTAAGATAAAATAAAAATAGCTTACCCCTAGGATCCCTTTTACTTAGTAGGAATCCCGCTAATCTTTAAAGACTTAAAATACTTTAACTCCCTTTTTATTTATATAAATTAATTAAAATATATTAACTTTATTATTATATAGCTTTAAACTAATAAAATTAAGCTTAACGAATTCCTATTCTATAAAAGGGTCTTTAAGGTATCCTTACTACTATATAAATATAAGGCCGATAAGAATATAATTTACTATACTATCTTCTTATATACCTTAACTACTAAATAGAAATAAAAAATCTTAATTTTTAAAAATAGCTTTAAGGTTTACTAAGCCTTAAATTAAGACGGATTCGCCTTAAGATTAGTATAGTAATTCCTTTTCTTTAAAAAACTCCCTTAGTTTAGCTTAGTATATATTATATAGTACGAGTTAGAAAAAGCTCTTAACTTTATAAGCTAAAAAAAGTAATAAAAAATACTTATATAAAAAAAGAAGGATAAAGAAAACTAAAGTAATTTTAGCTTTAAACTTAAAAAAACTAATACGAGAAATATAATAAAAAAAGTAAAAAAGGAAAGAATTTAGTAAAAGCTAGCCTTTACTTAATAAGACTAAAGAGGGGGACCTAGCTTAGCCCTAACTAGGGCCTAACTAGGCTACTTAAACTAATTAAAATACTATTCCTTAGACTAAAAGCTCCCCTACTTAAGCTTTATATATCCCCTCTAGCGTTACTCCTTATTTATAATAATTATACTTATAAATCTATATATTAAGTTATATTTAAAAGCTTTTTTTATTAAAATATTTATTCTTTTACTAATATTATTATTAATTACTAAACTAATTTTTTATAAATTAAATTAAAATAAAATTAGAAATATATTAAATATAAGGAAAAATAGCTTTAAAATAAGCTTAATAAGACCTTCTAATTACTTTAATATATCCTTATTCTTATTTTTATCCTTATCCTTACTAAAAAAGTTTACTTTTACTTCTAAAGTAGCTCTTTTATTTATAGCTTTAAACTTCAAGTTAGTTATAAAGTTTAAAAAGAAGTACTTAATTACTTTCTTTACTAATAGTACTTTCCCTTTTTAAGGCTTTTTAGTTTTAAACTATATAAGGGTACTTTTCTTCTTAATTACTTTCTTCTTTTTTAGCTATAAAGCCTTAGTAAAAGTAAAAGTAAAACCGCCTTAATAATACTATAAATAAGAAACTAGCTTTAGGTTAAACTTACTATTAATAATATACTTATTACTTTTAAGAGTAAAGTAGGGATAATAAAAGGTAAGTATAAAGGTAGCTACTTTTTTAAATAAAGCCTTTTTCTTTTTTTCTTAGTAAGTACTTACTAGCTTATTAAATAATAAAAGATTATACTAACTAAAACCTAAGCTAAAAGTAAACTAGATATAATTAACTAATTATTTTTTTTCTTTTTTTTTAATATAAAGGAAAATATAAAGTAAGGTAGTAATAAACTTAAGTTAAAAGCGCGAAAAGTAAGAGTAAAAATAAAAGTAAAAATTAAAGAATTAAAAGTAAAAGTAATATAAGTTTTTTTTATAAGCTAGAGCTTATTAATTTTACGCTTTAATAGTAAAAAAAGTAATAAAAAATATAGTTAAAACGCAAGGTAAAGTAAAAGCTAGTATAAACCCGCCTTACTTATTAAGCTTAAATATAATATATATTAAAAAAGCTATAACTTATAAAATAAACTTTTTAAAGGAAATAAAATACTTAGCTATACTTATAAAGTATTTAGTATTAAAAAAATATAAAAAACTAAAATAATTAAATACTTAAAGTTAGTAAAATTTAAAATAGTTTTAAAACTAAAGAAAGTAAGAGTAATAAATATAAGTAAGACTTAAGCTAAAGTACTATAGGTTTAATATATAGCTATATAAGCCTTAACTTAAACTTTTTTATCGCGCTTAATATTAAAATTATATATTTAATTTAGTATAATAGTAAAGCTAAAAAAATAGTAAATATAAGTAAATTCGGGCTTAATAAAAATACTTATAAAATATAAGTAATTATAAGTAATAATAATAAAAGAAGAGCTTAAAAAAGCTATATTAAAAGTATAAAAAAAGAAAAAAAGAAAAAAAAGCCTTTAATATAAAAGTAAATAAACTAAAGTAAAATAGAGAATTACTCGCTATTTATATAGTAATATATAGAACTTATATAAGACTTATATAAGCGCTATACTTACTACCTAGCTATAGACTAGCTATAAAATAGCCTTAGAGAGAGAGAGAGAGAGATTTATTACTCTAGTTAGCTTAGAAAGCCCTAGTACTCCTATTCTAAACTAACTTAGGAAACCCGCGTACCGGGAGAAAAACCTATATCCTACTCTTTTCTATCTTCGCGCCTCGTAAGGGGCGTTATCGCGGCGTTCTCGGTGTAGGTGCGCTCCTACGCTAGCTTAGTGCGGTTAGCTAGTCGGCCTACTTAGGGAATTTACTTACCTAGGGACGTCTAGGCCCGTGGGCTAGGTGTGTTGCGGCGCTACTGCGGTGCGTCCTTGCCGCGCGGACGGCTCGGTCCCGTAGCGCCGCTTTTTACGGGCCGGAGCGATAACGTCGCGGTCCGGCGTTATATCGAAGGTCCGGCGCTCTCGCTATAACTCGACGATTTACTACTATCGTTACTACCGCCTCGTTTATTCGGTCGCTACCTAAGGCCTCACCTTCCTAACTATAAAAGGAAGGCCTCCCCCCTATTCTTTCCTTCCTTCCTTCCTTCTCTCTTTCCCTCCCCGAGGCCGCTGCCGACGCCGCTAGTAAGTCTTTGCTATCGCACGCGGGTCTCCCGCAGTGCGGTATCCCCTCGCGTACGGGCCCTAGAGGCCGAAGCAGCCCTGCCACCACCAGAAGTACGGTTCGAAAAGGCGTGCCTCTCCTATGCCCTTCGAACCCTATATTTCTTACCTAGTCACCCAATAAGGCAGGCTTATAACCTAGCCGTACGGGACGAGCTGGCCGACTCAAACTCTGACTTAGGTGTCCTAAGTTATATTAGGCCCTCTACACAGCTATTTAGCCTTCTCAAAGGCCTAGTAGCTATTATAGGACCTAACTATAACTTAGAAAGGAAGAAGGCTAGTTGGGAGTCTCCTTGGGCCTTAGAGCCTAAGGCCTCCATTACAATAATAGAGGCTCCCAAGCCCCAGGCTAAGGAAAAACACCAACGCCTTCTAGCCGAACTAGCTGCTAGATGGGCTAGCCCGGCTAGCCCGGTTAGGCCTCTAGCACTAGCCTTCTACACAGATGGCTCCAAGGGGTGCCCTAAGGGGTCCCTTATAGAGACCAATGCCTGTGCCTTCTGTGAATTAGGCCTTGAAAATAGGCCTAAGAAAGTGCACAGCGAGAACCTAGGACCCTCTATTGAGGTAGCCGACGCAGAGCTATTCGCAATACTAAGAGTCCTGGAAGAACTAGCTAGAAGGCCTCGGCCCCCTAGGCCCTCTCGCAATAGCCCCTCTAACCCTCCTATAGAAGCTTACATCTTTATAGATAGCCAAGCTGCTATACAGAAGGTTAGGGGCTATTCAAAGCTAGCTATACAGATCAGAAGACTCCTAGCCAGCCTAGAAGCTTTCTATGATATACAGCTACACTGGTGCCCTAGCCACCTAGGGATCTTTGGCAACGAGCTTGCCGACCGGCTGGCTAAGAAAGGCCTAGAAGGGGCCCCCCCGAGGGCCCCGGAGGTCTCTATTAGCCACCTGCGAAGAAAGACCCGGAAAGCAGTTAGGGACTATTGGGAGGGCCTTTGGGCTGCTGAGGCAGCTAAAGGGCCTAGGGCTAAGGGCCTAGGCAGGCATTATCAATCTATTCGGAAAAATCCTCGCCTAGCCCTTAGCCCGGAAAAAGACCTTATAGGGAGGCCCCGGCCTGCCCTAGCACCCTTCTTCCAGTTTCTTTTTGGGGCCGGCTTCTTCCTTGCCTTCTTGAAGGTAGACGAGGACAGCTGCCGCTGTGGCCTTCGGCACCTTATCCTTAGCTGTCCCAACTATGGAAAGGAAAGAAGGGTCCTTAAAAGGGCCCTTCTAAAAGGACAGACAATGGATGCCCTTGACCTACCTAACCTTTTTAGCTCACAGCAAGGAAGGGAAGCCCTTCTAACCTTCCTAGCTAAGACTAATATTGGTACGGCTAAGTGGCTCGAGAATGAGTAACCTAGGGGCCTTAAAAAGCTGTTAGGGGGAAAAAGACCAACTTGAAAAGAGCCAGAATGACCTTCCTTTTGTTATCTTTGTATTCGCTTACAGAAAACTCTTCCCTAATTGGTTATAGGCCCTTGGTTATATAGCTAGCTAGGATTGCTAATAGAGGCCCTAACAGGCCTCTATTAGCAATCCTAGCTAGCTATATAACCAAGGGCCTATAACCAATTAGGGAAGAGTTTTCTGTAAGCGAATACAAAGATAACAAAAGGAAGGTCATTCTACCTACCTGCCTACTTACTCGCGCTACGCTATTATTACGCTCTTACCTTACTCTTACTACGCTCTCGCCGCGCTCCCGCTATATCTACGCCTACCGTCGCCGACGCTAAAGGCCCGCGCGACGCCGGTATTATTAGGGTAGTAGGTTAGGTCGTCCTCGCTTCGTTATTAGTACTAACTCGCTTTATAGTCGGGTCGCCCTCGCTTTATTCCCTATACCTCTTATATATCGCGTATTAATACTAGCTTAGCCGTCTATTACTACGACCCGATTAGTAAGTTCGGTCCGCTTTCGCTTCGTTCTCGCCTTACTAATACTTCGGGTTCGTAGTTAATACTAGTCTACGTTATATAGCTTATATTACTAAAAATCGGCCTTACGAACTAGTAAGTTATCGCTATACCCCCGCGTTATATACGCTCCGCTAACGCCGCTAGATTACGGATCTAGCTATATAGGAAGCGGCCCGCTTTCTATC
>KQ030573.1:56767-76340 GCA_000956045.1 Hirsutella minnesotensis 3608
TGCAGCCTCTGAGGCCATGGCGAGGCTAATAGGAGCTAGGCCCCTATTAGCAGCCCTAGCTAGCTATAGAGCCCGAAGGCTTACAACCAATTAGGAAAGGATGGCAATAACGCCGGACAAAGGAGAGGTCAATCTGGTCGTTCCCACGCTGTTTCCGTTCCCCCCTAAGGGCTTTTATGGCCCTTAGGTTACTCATTCTCAAGCCATTTAGCGGTCCCTATCTCTGTCTTAGCGAGAAAGGCTAGGAGGGCTCCCCTTCCTTCTTTCGAGTTATAGAGATAAGTTAGGCTAAGTGCTTCCTTCCTTCTTCGAAAAGCCATATAAAGGGCCTCTCTTTCCCTCCGGTAGTTGGGGCACCTTAAAATAAGGTGCTCCACCGTGTGTCTTCCACCACAGCGGCAGCGATCTCTTTCCACCTTCTTTATCCTCTTTAAGAAGGAAAAGAAGAAGCCAGCCCCAAACAGAAGCTGGAAGAAGGCTGATAGAGTCACCCTAGGCTGTATAAGACCTTTTTCCGGGCTAAGGGCTAGGCGGGGAGTCTTCCGAATAGACTGATAGTGCGTGCCTAAGCCCTTGGCCTTAGGGCCTTTAGCTGCCTCAGCAGCCCAAAGGCCCTTCCAGTGGTCCCTAGTAGCTTGACGGGTCTTTCTTCGTAGGTGGCTAATAGAGACTATAGGGGTCCCTTGAAGGGGGGCCCCTAAGCCTTTCTTAGCTAGCTGGTCGGCCAGCTCGTTGCCGAAGATCCCAACGTGGCTAGGGCACCAATGTAGCTGTACATTATAGAAGGCTTCCAAGCTAGTCAGAAGCCTTCTAACACGTATAGCTAGGTCGGAGTACCTCTTAACCTTCTGTATAGCGGCCTGGCTATCTATAAAGATATAGGCCTCTATAAGAGGGTTAGAGGGGCTAAGCGTAGGAGGCCGGGGCCTTCTAGCTAGGTCTTCTAGAACCCTTAGTATTGCGAATAGCTCTGCGTCAGCTACTTCGACTGAGGGCCCTAAGTTCTCGTAATGCACCTTATTGGGCCTATTTTCAAGGCCTAATTCGCAGAAGGAGCATGCGTTTGTCTCTATAAGGGACCCCTTTGGGCGCCCCTTAGAGCCGTCTGTGTAATAGGCTAGGGGCGGTGGCCCCGGCCGAAAAGGGTCAGCTAGGCTAGCTAGAAGCTGTAGGTGCCGCTTCTTTGCTATGGGCTTGGGAACCTCTTCTATAAGAATAGAAGTCTTAGGCTCTAAAGCCCAAGGGGGTTCCCAGCTGGCTTTCCGTCTTTCTAAGCTAAAATTAGGGCCTATAACATCTACTAACGCTTTAAGAAGACGGAAGAGCTGCGTGTAGGGCCTAATATAGCTTAGGGCACCCAAGTCAGAGCCTGAGTCGGCGAGCTCGTCCCGCACAGCTAGGTTGTAAGCCTGCCTTATTGGGTGACTAGGTAAAAGGTATAGGGTCCGAAGGGCATAAGAAAGGCATGCCTTTTCGAACCGTACCTCTGGCGGCGGTAGGGCTGCTTCCGCTTCGAGGGCCCTAATTGGGGACCCCTTAAAAGCTCCTAAGACTTTTAGAAGAGCCTGATTCTGAAGTCTTTGAAAGGGCTTTAAAAGGCTTCTAGGGGTTTTAGGGCCTTTATACCAAAGCTGGGCCCCGTAATCTGCGATTGTAGCTATGCAAGCCTGATAGAGCTGCCGAGAGGCTCTAAAAGATAGGCCCTTTTGCATAGAGACTAGCCGGGACAGCCCTTCAAAGGCAGCCTGCGCGGCTTTCACCTTTGCGTCAATGTGCTCTTTAAACTGGAGCCTATGATTGAAGAAGACCCCTAGCCACTTTACTAGGGGTTTTGCTTCGAAAAACAGGCCTCCAACCCATATACCCTCTAAAATAGGCTCTCGCTGCCTACTAAAGTGGATAAGTTCCGTCTTTGAGGGGTCAAATTGGACCCCTTGTTCCTTGGCTTGCTCGAATAAGCTAGAGGCAATAGCCTCTAGCTGCCGGGTATTCTTTTTAGCTGAGGTCGACGTTATAGAGATTGAAAAATCGTCTATATAGGATAGCTGATATCCTTTAGCCGCTAGTATTCCCCTTATGTATAAGAGGAATAAGATAGGGCTAATTGGGGACCCTTGCGGGACCCCCGTCTCTAGGTCTGTTAGGGGCTGGATCTGCCCCTCAAACGCTAGCTGTATCTTCCTTCCAGTAAGGAAGTGGTCCACCCAGCTGATAAGGGTCTCTGGGAGGCCTAAGCCTTCTAGGACTCTTAGCAGCTGTTTTTTCGATACGTAATCGAAAGCACCCTTTATGTCTAACAAGAGGGTGCTAGTAATCGATTTTTTATTAGTTTCCTGCTTCTTTTGGACGTGGTGTAAAAGAAGCATTGCCGTATCGATAGCTGAACGCTGTTTTCTTCCCCCTAGCTGCGTAGGGCTTAGAAGACCGGTCGTGTTAGCCAGATAGCTAAGCCGGCTAGCGTAAAGCTTTTCTAGGACCTTTCCTAAGCAGTTTAGCAGGCTTATAACCCTATAAGCCTTGGGGACCGAATAATCGGGCTTATCCAGCTTAGGAAGAATAACCCCAATAGCTTCCTTCCAGGCCTTTGGGTGATGCCCTCGGTCAAATAGGGCTTTATAGGCCCTATTGAAGACTGCTGGGATCGCCTTATAGGCGTGCTGAATTGGAAGAAAGCTAAGGGAGTCAGGCCCAGGGGCCTTCTTGTTAGAAGAGCTAAAAATGGCTCTTCGAATCTCGGGGTCTTCTAGCTCGGGCCAGTCCCACTTAGCCTTACCCTTACTGCCTGAGCAGCCCGGAGGCTCTTTTCCTAGACTCTGGGGGCGGCTAGGGGAGCTAGGGCCCGGGCTAGGGTCCGGGGAGTAGTGCTAATCATATAGTAATATATCTCTAATCGAATAGTAAAACCTATATTTAGCCGCGCTAGCTAAATAGCTATATAGCCTAAGGTACCTATTAAAGGTATCTCTTAAAGTTATATTTCTACTACTGCTACTGCCGCTGCCGCTACCGCCGCCTTGCCTAGTACGCCTCCGTCGCCTTGACCGGATACTTAACGGGCCGCAAGTTATAGCTTTGCGTAGCCTAGGCGGAAACGCGTTTTTAAGCAAATTCGGCCGTAGCTTAGCTAGCTAGCTAGCCTTAACGTTAAGGAAAAGCTTCGCCCCTATCGCCCCTATAGTGCCCGTTATAAGTCGTAACGCAAATATAACTTTAGGGGATACCTCTAGGACCTAGGGCTCTATAGCTAAATTAGCTAGCGCGGCCTAGCGCGGGCTAGAATAGGCAAAATATAAGTTTTACTATTCAATTAGAGATATACTACTATACGATTAGCAATACTCTATATTAAAAGCTATAATTAAGTAAGCTATTATTATTACTAAGGGGCTTTAGCTAGCGCGCTAAGTATATTAAGTATACTAAGTATATTTTACTAAAAAGTAAAAAAGTTTATATAAAATCTTTATAAATTTAGTAAGCTACGCTATTACTATAAGCTATAGTAGTAGTATTAAAAGCTATACTAAAAGTATTAAGTATAGTAAGCTTAGCTTTATATATACTTTACTAAGCGCGCTAAGTCTAGTTAATTATAGTAAAGACTATAATAAGCTATTACTATTATTATTACTATAGTAGCTATTACTTAGCGCTTTTTTTAAGTATATAAATTAAGAGTATTACTAATTATATAGTAAAAAATCTCTAATTAAATAGTAAACCTATATTTAAACCTATATTTTACCTATTTAAGCCCGCGCTAGCTATGCTAGCTAAATTAGCTATATAGCCCTAGGTATTTAAAGCCTCCCCTAAAGTTATAATTACGTTATAACGAGCATAATAGGGTTAACCTAAGGCTAGCTAGCTAGGCAGGGGCAATTATACTTACTAGTATTTCTATAAATTTAAGGCTAGCTAGCTAGCTAAGCTACGGCTTAATTTACTTAAAAAACGCATTTTAAAGTAAATAGAGGCGTGCTAGGTAGTAGTAGTAGCGGCAATAGTTATAGTAGTAGTAGAAATATAACTTTAGGAAATACCTTAGATACCTAAAGCTATATAGCTAATTTAGCTAGCGCGGCCTAGCGCGGGTTTAAATAAGCAAAGTATAGGTTTACTATTCGATTAGAGATTTTTTACTATATAATTAGTAATACTCTAAATTAATATCTTAAGAGTAGTTTTAATAGTAATTTTAAGCGCTAGTAGTAGCTTTACGCGCTAAGCTTTATTAATTAAGGATTTCTAAAAGTAAAGAGTATTACGTAGTTATACTAATTATATTAGGGTTATTAAAGGTTTATAATAGCTTTTAAGGGTATTATTTATAATTACTTCTATCATTGCTTTCCCTTAATAGCTAAGGTTAAGGGAGTAATATATAAGAGGGAAGTTGACCTTTATCCGCGTACTAGGTCTAAGTAGTATCTCTAGGGCAGTACTAGTACCTCCCGTTGCTCGGAAGTTTTAGTAACCTACTATACCTCGTCGCAGGGGGAAATCCGTAGCAGGCTCAGCTACAGTCACTACATTTGCCACGGAGCAGCTATTAACGCCTGTCCTCCGATAGACGCCTGATGTATTCTAAAAGAAATGGATAATCAGGCACTTCTATTAGGCTGCTGCTGATTTGCGACTTGTGAGTAATTGATGCCGTCACGGAAGTAGACGCAAACAAGACTTCAATGACCCAGCAATATATGGCATTAATGAGATATATACGTGCAGATCTGTTCGATATGTACTTCAACCTTTGTACTCCAGTATACTCCGTAGTTCATGTACTGATGTGGATCTCCTCACTGCTTTTCCGTCATGTCGACGGTTCTAACTCGTTGGCTTGAGAATTTCTCGGCAGGCCAGCCCTGCATCGTCCACTTCTCCTCCACGACGTCACCGCCCATGATCAAGGTGTGCTCAAGAAGACAGCTTTCATCTTTCATCTTGGCTCCACTCAGGAGTCTGCTGCCCGTTCGCAGTACGCACCGATTCCCAATCTCAAGCTTGTTGAGATCAAATTTGCCGCGGGTGTTGATGTGGGCGACGACACTCGCATCATCTACCACCACACGATCGCCCAGAGTAATGAGATCTGGCTCGGTGAACATGAGGCTGGGTCTGCCATTAGCAAAGAGTGAGCAGTCTTTGCCAATACTAGCCCCAAGAGCTCGAAAATACATCACGATCCAACTGGTTCCGGTGAGGAGACCGAGGATGCCTTGCCCGCAATAGCAGTGCCGGCGAAGTCGTTCGATGCAAAGGAATATTTGCCAGCGTTGACAATAGGATGACTTGTCCCAATCAAAATTGCCCGGTTGACGGCGTCCCAAGAGAATCCACTTTGCGGCTATCACGATGGCCAAGGCAAGGATTGCCTGGATCGAGGTTAGAATCGCCATGACAACGGATGATAGAGCGTATAGAATGGACGTTTGCACCCAGAAGTTCCTTTCGCGTCTGATGAAATGGTACATGATGAGGTCAACAACTTGAATGGATGAGACGTTGGGGACATTCCAGTAGAAGGCAGTGAACACGACTGCGAGTGTCGAATAACAAAAGATCGAAAATTGACCGAGGACGCGGTACGGCGCCAGTTTCAGATAGAAAGCGCGTCCGAAAGGCGACATGGTCTTAGACACAGGCGGGCTTCCGGAGTACTCGGACTCGCTATCCGAAGACGCGAACGGATCTCCGATTTTATCGTGCCGCGAGTGCCGCGAGTGTCGCGACTCGGCCAAGGTATCATCGCTGCCCACATGGTGAATTCGGCCAGCTGTGCCTTCTCTCCTCGGTTCCACCCCATCTCCAGTCAGCGTCACGTCGCTATCCAGGGAGTCGAACCGGGCTCGCCGACACTTCTCGCGAGTGGGACCTGGGCCGCTCGACAGGCAAATGGCATCACCACCCTTGGAGCCCACGTAAATGCCTCCAGCTTCGTACACTTTACCGCGCCGGGTTAAGGCACCTGACCCCATGGTAGCCTCTTCGCCGATGTCAACGCCGGGCAAGAGGCAGACGCGATCCGCTATCATAGCTCGATCACGGACGTTGATTGTTTCGGCTCCTGTTGCGTCAGACGTGATCAGATGAGCTCGGGAGCCAAAGACGACATCATTGCCAATTTCCAGCAAGTGATAGTCTCCGACGTTGGGCCCAGTTCCAGGCCAGTATACTCGCTTGCCAATCTTGCTCCCTAGCAGGCGAAATGCCACCGAAGTTGCTTCGTAATGTTGGCCGAAAAGACTGGTGAGTTCATGGAGTTTCGAGATTGGCATGAGCATGCTGATGAGGTCTGCTCGCCAAACGTTCAGTGAGCCGCCGCCTGTCGCTGATGTTGGTTTGAGTTGTCCAAATAGTAAGTCGAGAATAGTCTTGACAAGGATGGTGAAGGCAAATATGATGAATGGGCTGAAGAACGTTCTGAGGATGAGTGCAAGGTAGTGATACGCCACACGTTCACTCGCGGTGAACCAGTCGAGAATGTCCCTGAGAGGCGTGTCGTGGTCCGGGGGTTGGATGAGAACCATCCCAACAAGTCCGCCCGCCCACGGCAGGAGTGACAAAATCCAGGCGATGAGCTTCAAAGGCCAGGACAGGAAGGCGACGAGAACCCAGTGCGGCTTGGGCGCCCCTGCTGGAGAAATATCGCGGTTAGACTCTTCAGCATCCTCCATTTCCCAGCTGCTCGAGTTCGCGCCAATACATGTGTTGGGCGGTAGCTGAGTCCCGGGTGCTATGATTGACGAGATTCCAACGGAGCAGTTAGATCCCACGACGATCCTGCCCAAATACATGGTGGTATTGCCTTCGGCGCCAAATGGTCGGCATATGCAGCGAGTCAGGGCGGCGTTATCTTGTATCTCCAAAAGATCCCATTCCCCAAGTTGTGCCTGTGTGAGCTTGACATTTTTTCCAATGCGGGCGCCCATGAGGCGAGCGTATAAGCGCCGGGTGGAATCGCTGAGGTCGAAGAGTCCCATCCCGCAAATGCTCTCTATTTTTTGCACCATCCACCATCTCGAATGGTACCAACCCCACATTGGAAAGAGGCCTTCGCGGTAACGGCCTATGATGGCCCATTTCGCAATGATTGCCAAAAACGGAGTGATGCACTGCATAAGCAGTCGGGCCAAAGAAATGGAAAATAAGACGTTGAAGAGGCGTCCAGGCACAGAGTGCGTCGTCGGCCAGCTCTGAGTGTGGCTTAGAGAAACGATGAATATTGTCCATTGGAAGGCCCGTCGCAGGGGGTATAAAACTAACAAGGGTATCAGGTGCCAAACCATCACGAAGGGGTTAGTTGAGCTGTTCGCTTCAGCGCAACCGTAGACAGGCTCGCCAGACACATCCACAGGACCGGGTTCGCCAATCTTGTCGACGAACGCCGATATGGCTGTGACTGTTCCTTGATTGAACACAATGCTGATAGGAAGTTGAACATGAAATGTAGAGCGTAGTGCCGACAACAGACGGCCAGCTCGTAACGAATCACCTCCAAGGCTGAAAAAGTCGACATTGTATGGGATGTCCGTGGGATGGCGAGCTAGAATATCGGCGAAAACTTTGGCAACTCGCCCCTCTGTGGATTCGCACATTTTGTGAAGCGCTGCACCGAGGAAAGCATCCAACGTTCTCCCCACAGCCGTCTCGTCCACATTTCCAGCAGCATCGACTGGCATTGGCTCAGGTAAGTTGTGAATTTTTCCCGGTAACATGTAATTGTGGAGAGTCTCTCGAAGACGCCGCTGGATCTCGTCAACAAGACCGACACACGTTGTCGAGGTGTCGCCTTTAGAGGGAGCTATGACAATGTCGTAGGTCTCCCCTCGCTTTTGGCAGTGGTACTTGAGAGTTGGAGGAATTAGTTGACTCATGGCTTCTGAGACTAGCCCATAGATGACTCGACATGGCGATGCTTGAATAGGGACAGCAAGATCCGTGTCAGCTGGCGGACATACGGCCTCCCAGTGCCTGCGCAGATAGGGAGTGTCGTCTTCAATATCAGGTAAACCCAGTCGATGAGCCAGTCGTATCCGTAATACCTTGTTGTTCCTCTTCGGCAAATCGTCCATATACGTGATGAGTACCGGCCATTTGACTTGTTGGAGGGAGGATTGTAGAGCTGAGTGGAGCGACTTCAAGTCTACTCGTGGCTGGTTGGGCGGCGTGACCAGAACGACCGCGACCACCTCTTGCAAGACGCTGTGAGATGCCGAAAAGGCGAGGGCTTGGGAAACACGCCCACGGATAACGGTATCAGTCATCGCTGCAGTCATGATGGCATTCTCAACTTCGAATGGCGAGATCAACTCTCCGCCACGGTTAATCACCTCTTTGCTTCTTCCGGTAATGTAAAGGTAGCCATCGTCGTCCATGTATCCCAGGTCACCAGTGTCGAACCACCCGTCGGGATTAAATGGTCGCTTGTCGTATGTGCCATCCGGTAATAGGTAGCCAGGAAAAATTGGCTCACCGCGTACGCAAATCCGGCCTATAGTCCCAGCGGAAACTGCGGAATCCGTACAGCTCATGATGGACAGTTCGGGTCCCGCGCTGATACCCGAAGTTCCCTCTCGACTCAAGTCATAATCGAGAGGCGGTGTTGAGATGGGCATGCACCTGACGAGTAATTAGCATCGTACATTTGCCCCGAAATAATCAATAAAACAGCAATGCTTACTCTGTCATTCCGTAGCTCGGTAGTACCACGCAGTCAAAAGTGTCTCGCAACTGACGAGCCAAAGATGGTAGCAGACCGCCGGCAGCATTGCAGACAAGCCTGATTCGGCTCCGTTCTAGTGATGCGGAGCGCTCAGGTAGTTGTGCAAGAATGACGGTGTGCATAGATGGCGATGCGTAGTACCAGGTCGGCTGGATGTTGTCCACAACGTCCCAAAAGAGACTCGGCTCAAAGGCATTGCAGCACACCGTCGACCCTCCCGAGAAAATAGGAGCCAGGATGTTGCGCACCAGTCCGCCGCTAGCAGCCATGATCAGTCAAGAACGCAAGCTTCCTCCCTCGGAACGAGTACTTACACATGGTAAAGCGGCATCATGTTCAGGCAGATATCACTCGAGTTGAGGCCCCACGAGTCCATGACGAAGATCACACCGGAGATTATTGAGTGCAATGTCAGAGGGACCACCTTTTTAGTTCCAGAAGTGCCGCTTGTGAACAGGATGAGACTTATGTTGTCCGCAGAATTTGGAAGTCGCGCCTGATTGCCAGGCCCAAGGACTTCTCCGTCACGCGTTGAAAGCGTGATGCCATCGTATCCATCCCAGTCCACGCAAAGAACAGTGATGCCGGCGCGCCCTACCCAGGCATCGTTGAGCTGGAGTTTCTCGTAATCAACTCGCGTGGTAACAATGAACCTAGCTCCAGCCTGGGTTACGTCGGAACGAAACTGCTCGCAGCCCGTCGCCGGGTTGATTGGCGCCGCGATGTAATGGTTCATCACCGCGACGCAGGTCGCCGCCAAGAGTGGTCCATTTGGAAGCGCAATGGCAACCACGGGCTTCTCTGACGTTTCCTTGAGGGGCAATTGGAATTGCTTTGCGAATCTGCGAAGACCGCGGTAGGAGATGAATTGATTCGAGGCGGAACTCCTCAGCGCCGGCCTGCTGTCTTGTCGGATGAAGTCGACCAGCTCATTGTAAGAGGCCTTGACGAGTTTTGACGTGCTGCAAAGAAGAGAGGCTAGGTCCCCGTGCGGTCTCGCTTTGACCGGTTCGGGTAGAGTTTTCCACAGCCGAGAATAACATCTGATGATGGCTACAGGGGGCCATGGCCTTGAGGCGTCTGCTAACAGAGTATGGAGCAAATGCAGCGGTCGATGTGAAGGCTGACGTGAAGCCGGGATGACGGATAGCACTTGGGTTCTGTGTTGATCGTCTACCGATTGCAGAACTCGAAATGCTGTGCTGTGCCGAATGTCGGATGGCGGCAGCTCGTACAATCGCCAGATTAACGCCGGCAATTCTTCGAGATAATGTTGCCCGTCCATACCAGCGACCATGGCAACTTTGCGCCCCGACTGTTGATGCCACTCTGTCTGGCCAGACTCGATGATGCTGGGCTTCCTGGGCCGGTTCGATTTTCATTCGGGGGTGTCGCCGCCAGGAGTAGAGACTGCATACCTTATCCGGAGGAAACTGGGAGTGATATAAGGTAATGGCATAGTCGACAAGAAGGGCATAGCCGCAACTTGCGGCACGGCTGACTGATCGCGAGTCGACATGTTCAGACTTGTGACAACACGACACATGCCAGTTACGCGATGGGGTCATTGCCCACGACGGCCGCAGACGGCCATCCGTCGCCATGTGTAAGAATGAGGTCCAAGGCTCCAGAGAGTTGTTCAGCGGGCGGAGTGGACAATCTTCTGCACAGACGCCATACGGTGCCCGAAGTCTCTTCTGAATTGAGTTAGATTGTGGCCCTTGTGTCCGTCTTTGACACCCCGTTGTCGAAGGCTAGGTGAGACATGTCTATCGATCGGGCTAAGGGCTGTCCCTGCAGTGGGTCACAATGCGTGTAAATTGGCAGTCTCGTGCGTCCGCTTTTGTTGACCATGTTCCTGTCCGCCGACGAAATTAGTGTCGGCGTGCGATTCTGCGATGTCCAGAGGATGCTAACCTCAAGGCGTCTGGACCGCCAACCTCAGACCGGCTAGGGGGAGCGGTTCGCGGTAGCAATGAGGCCCACCACCACTCGGGGGCAGAGTGCATTGACTGAGATGCGGTTTCCGAAATCGTTGCGGATGTGGCGTTCCATCGTCGGAAGGCTATTTGAAATACTGTTCATGCGAGGGCGTTGAATTAATCGAGTGCCTGTAATCGAGGGCTGCTGCTGCTTGGAGATCATCCCGTCCGCACATGTGCAGTACGTACTCGCGCGATGGGCCGTGGCCAAGCCCGGAACGTGGGTCCATCCCATATCGAGTCATACTTAGCGTCCCGGGCGGATCGCGAGCGGAGGCATGTGGGCACGTTCCGACGCGAACAGCATCCGTGGAAGCACAGTAATAAATGACCAGTCCTCGGATGGATGAGGTTTGACACTGGCCCGAAGCGCCAGCGCAGCCAAAAAAAAAATCCATGCCAGCAAGCCCTGCAACGCCTGGCTGTCATTGAGTAATTCCGTGTAAATCACACTGATTCTCCGAGATCGTTGTCGCTCACTCAAATCCAGTGCAGGTGCAACTTTTCGTGCATTCTGCATTTATTGTGTGCGCGCCACCGAGCCTCGACAATTTATCCTCCTCGGAGCCTTGGAAATCTTGGCAGTCCCGAGGCCGTGCTCGCACAGTGCACAAGGGATCGCTGCAAAGACAATAAAGGTTCTCGACCAGCGAGGTGCTGGACATGCGAAGGTTCTCGACCAGCGACGAGGTGCTGGACAGGCGAAGGTTCTCGACCAGCGAGGTGCTGGACAGGCGGAGGTTCTCGACCAGCGAGGTGCTGGACAGGCGGAGGTTCTCGACCAGCGAGGTGCTGGACAGGCGGAGGTTCTCGACCAGCGAGGTGCTGGACAGGCGAAGGTTTTCGACCAGCGAGGTGCTGGACAGGCCGACGGGAATGCAACTCATCTGCGATGCGCCAGCCACTGGACTCTTCCCCGTGTATCGATGCGTCCGATAGTGTTCCAAGACATTGGGTGTCACACCTCATCAGTTGCACAATCACAAACGAGCGCAGAGTGCTGTGCGTGACGAAGGCCCCAAGGTAGGGACAAACCCGATTTGGCGCACGCAGCCGAGCGCGAACGTACAGCGCCTACGCTACCCGTCTCTTAAGTCCATCTTGAAGCGCATTGGAAATACACACCATGTTCATATCGTGACGGGACGTGGTCGAGCACGTAGGTAGGTAGGTTGGTAGGTAGGTATCCTGGGGAAGGAGGCCGAGACAGGCACAGGTCGCTAGTGATCCATTTCGCACAAGAGTAACTGTAATGCTAATCGCACGGGCATAAATCTCTATTTGCACGGAAAAGCTGTTAGCGCCGCGCTAGGCCACACCCGGCCGCGCTAGGCCCCGCTACCTAAATTATGTATATATTCCTAGGTACCATAGGGCCCGGCTAGGTAGGATCCCGAAAATCTCTGCTTCTATTACTACATACCTTCGTGTAACGCTATAAAGTAAGGTTATTGCTATAATAGACTATATAAACAGCTTATATAGCCTTATATCTTATGCACGGCTATAACGCTATAGAAATAGTAAATAGTATAATATTTAGTCGAATTAAAGCTTTCTCTCGTATGCCCTATACTATTATGCGCCGCGCTTGGTGTCCTAGAGTAACCTCTAGCCGGGCCCTATGTTACCTAGGAATACATATAATTTGGGTGGCAGGGCCTGGCGCCGCCGGGTGTAGCCTAGTGCAGGCACTAAGTAGGCTTTCCGTGCAAATAGAGATTTGTGTCCGTGCGATTAGCATTACTCTCTCACAATGCTGGCACGCGCGAGACCGCACGAACACGGCGCAGCCAATCATGCCGGTGACGGAAAACGCAGGTATTGCTTACGTAAAGACAGAGTATAGGTAGCGCTTTAGGTACTCGGGGCAGCGCGCCGTTTCGCTAACGTGCATAAAGTCCATCCATACCTTATCATAAGTACCTGATCTACCATTGACCCAGAGTCATCTGCCAGCGTGGGATGACATTTCACCCTTTCGAAGGTGCCTTGCCAGAACCAAGGTACCCACTACCTTACCTACAGGTGTGCCAGGGGCTCGTGAAGCGTCGCCGTGGATGAAGTCGGGTGAATTCACATACATCACTGAACTACTGTACTACCCAACTACTGTAGGTGCTTCGAATTGTCCAGCCATTGACAACCGACTTACCTGGCTAGGACACTCTGCGCTCTCCAAAGGAGATTGACTAGTGTGCACCTGCATGCTGGACCGGACAGGAACACAACGCACGCATGTATCGTGTTTTTGGGACGAATCCATGCGAATCAGGTATGGAATACCACTCAAAATCCGGGTCTCTCCTGCTTCGGGCCGTCACTCGCTCCGTTCTAGACCTCTCCCGGCTCTCGACGCCCTAGGGTGGAGATAGTGTTTCATTTCCAATCAGGTAAGAAATAGGTACGTACTTCGAAGGTCGTACCTAGGTACCTACACACAGAGACGAAGCCAGGCCAGCCTGGCCAGCCACCGCATGTCATCTGCATGATGTAATCAGCCCACGACACTTCACTTTCGACACTTTGCAGCCAAGATTTGCTGCTCCATCGGAATCGCTCCGCAAAGACTTGATGCATTTTCTTGTCACAAGATATCGTCGACCAAGCTACCATGTCTCAACAAGTGCCGATATCCACGTGCGTGTCATTGCACTGCGACACGCATTGTGCGATTCAGATGGCTGACTTTTCGATACAGCGTCTACGTGCAGAATCTGGAGGAGAGGGTGGGACTAGATGCTCTGACTGAAGCACTCAAACTTCTCTTCTCCGATTTTGGAACAGTCATCGAAGTAGTTGCCAAGAAGAACCTCCGAGCAAGAGGCCAAGCGTTCATCGTCTTTGACAGACCCGAAAATGCCGAAAATGCCATATGCGAGATGCAAAATTTCGAAATCTTCGGCAAGCCGATGAAGCTCGCCATGTCACGTACGAAAAGCGACAAGACAGTGGAGCTCAACTGTACAAACGACGAATTGGCTACGCACAAGAGACATCGTCAAGCCGAGAAGGGTGAGGCTGGCCACTTCCCCAGCCGATAAAATCTGACCGTTTCCTCTCTAGACAAACGCAAAGCTCTTGAGGCAGCTGATAGCGAAAGAAACGCCAAACGGGGCGTGGCAACCGGATCAGAAAGCCGTTCGGCCAAGTTGATCAAGCCATCGGGCCTCAAATCGACCAGTGCGACAACTTCTGCGATTATACCTGACGAGTACCTTCCTCCGAACAAGATTATCTTCCTACAAAACATTCCGGAAGAGTATGATATCGAGGCTCTATCGGCCATTTTCGGTCGCTTTGACGGATTCCGAGAAGTTCGGCTCGTTCCAGGACGTAAAGGAATTGCCTTTGTCGAATATGATGCTGAACAGGGCGCCATTGCTGCCAAAGAAAACACCGCTGGGATGAGCCTTAAAGACAAGGTCATCAAAGTCACTTATCAGAGGCAGTAGAGCGCAGTACGTATGTATGCCGGCTGCATAGGTAGGTAGGTAGGTGGGATATGTCTATGTACTAGCGCTTGCGGGCTATTTATATTGAGAGGCCGATCGTGTTGTCGCATCGCCGAGTTCTGATGGCAGTCCAGTCGCCTTGCGTGGCCGTGCGGAAACCACGCTTCCATTCGCTCATGGTTCAAAATATAACGTCTTCATCGTCTTCCGCAGCCAGGATATCTGTAGCAGCGGTGTGATTTTCATCGCGACTATTCACAGAACTGGAACTGGTAGCAATCCCCTCTCGCTTAGCCTTCATCTCTGCATCCGCAACAGCTGTGTCCCGCTGTTTCTTGTTGGCTACCTGATTCGTTTGGTTAGCTGCTGTACGTGACTAGGGCAATAGACGCCAACATACCTTCTTCAACCTATAGAACTCCTCGCGATCGAGCTCGTCCAGCTCTGAGTTGATATACTTGATTGTGTTCTCCGTTCGCGGAATGATTACATGCTCGATAGCATTGACTGCTTGCTTGTTGGGTCAAAAGTTACTGCGCAAAGTGTCACGAGAGTGATGTGTGGAAGAGACGTACCTCTTCGATTTACCACCTTAATGACCTCGTCAAGGATAACAAACGCAGTTTGCAGACTGGCGAGCTCCACTAAGGCCTCGACAGCCCTAGCATACGTCTCCCTGCATCGTTGCACTTGTTGACCTCCCTTTCCCAGGCCTGTCAAGCCAAAGTCGTTGCTCGAGTCCGCGAGAAAACTCTCAAATGCTGGAAGAAGAACACCTGAAACGTTGTCCTGTTTCGTACGGACTCGGAACCGGGCGGACTTTGCCGACTCTTGTACTTGATATCCGATGTCTCCGCCAACGGCATACGTGACCTCGGCGAGTGAAAAGGCTGCGATTTGCATCACACGTCCCATCTTCCTCTTCGCCTCGTCAATCCTGCGGGTAATTTCTGCGAGAAGGCATGTCAGTAGAGTTCGTGAGCAGCATAGAATGGTATACGGTGCGAAAACCCCACCTCGAAAACGCCTGGCGGGCCATCAAAGTAAGTACTTTTTCTCAAAAGAAGGAAAGACTCGCTCTCACTTGGTCAGAGCCTCGCTTTTGCGTTTTAGGAGATTATGTCCGGTTTCCGCTCCCTTTAGTTTCGCCTTCATGATGCCCAGCGACTGCCGGGTGGGGAAGACGGCCTCGCGATCCTAGGAACAGGTCAGAAATGCATCGATCTCAAGGGATCAGGAGAACAGACAGCAGCACCAGACATCGTGGTAGCGCGGGAATGAGAGAGGCAGTGTCGTCCAGGGAATCAAAGGCATAAGTCTCGTGAAGAAGGATCTGAGCGCCTAACTAGCTGGACTGGGAGTGACGTCGTGCTATGTTGCATCAAGCGCGATAATGGGGCCCCCACTCCCACTCCCAAGACGATAATGAAATTATGCTCTAAACGGGGAGCTCCAGACGCTACCCATGTACCTAGGTAAGGCCAGGGCGTTTTAGCTATCGCCCAAGTGACAATTCCAACGTGCTCGACGACGTGGCAGAACCTGGTTAACAACTGTCGCACGTCCACACTCGCTGATGAAGCACTGCCCGTCTCCAGCATCTTTCGTTCTTGCTCCAAGCCCAGCCGTCTGTCCCTGCCTGAGCATTTCGCTAACCGCTGGTGCATGAGCGCAACATATCCAAGAAACAGATATTTCGGCTCGTATCCTGACCAATTCATATCGCAGTCCGCTACGCGGCAAAAATCGATTACAGGCGCCATGGCTACAGCCTCCGCCCAAGAAAGGAACAAACAGCTAGATCTACACGCTCTTTCCAGTAATGATGCGGTCTACGAGCAGGACATCTTGCGCGATCCAGCCAGCATCAAGCCATGGCTGGCATACATTGATTTCAAAGCTCGACATGGAAGTCTCGTGGAGCAGAACTTTGTCATGGCCCGCGCGTGCGCCCAATTGCCGCGGTCGTACAAGCTCTGGAGATTGTTTCTCTCGTTTCGGACCAAGCACGTTGGCAAACTGAACCCTGCCATCTTCACGTCGGAGTACCGCAAAGTCATTAAGCTCTTCGACAAGGCTTTGATTTTGCTGAACAAGATGCCCCGTATTTGGGAAATGTACCTGGATTTCCTCATGCACCAGCCTGTTGTTACTTTAACCCGTCGAACCTTTGACCGGGCCTTGCGAGCCCTTCCAATTACACAGCATAGGCGCATCTGGACACTTTACTTACGATTCGCCAATGCCGCTGCTGGAGACACCGCTCTGAAGGTTTGGCGACGGTACATGCAAACGAATCCGGACCAAGTCGAGGACTTTATCGAGTTACTCCTTGTTAATGGCGCCTACACCGAAGCAGCGAGACGCTACGTCGAACTCTTGAACAACGTACGCTTTTCGAGTAAGCATGGCAAAGGTCGCTTTGAGCTTTGGAGCGAAATGGTAGACATGCTCGTCCAACATGCGCAAGATATAGATACAGGAGTCGACACAGGACTTGATGTTGACCGCATCATTCGGAGCGGCCTTGGTCGTTTTGCCGACCAAAGTGGCAAGTTTTGGGCCAGTTTGGCAACCTATTGGATTCGAAGGGGCAGTTTTGAACGAGCCCGAGACATTTTTGAAGAAGGCGTCACATCGGTCATGACGGTAAGGGACTTCACGCTCATATTTGACACCTACGTGGAATTCGAGGAATCCGTCATAAGCGCTCTTATGGATGTCGCGTCCACACGTGCTGATCAAGGGATCGTGGATGACGACGCCGACTTTGATCTCGACATCAGAATGATGCGGTTCGAACATCTGATGGACCGCCGTCCCTTCCTTCTGAACGATGTTCTTTTACGTCAAAATCCAAATAACGTGTCTGAATGGGAAAAGAGGGTGGCTCTGTGGGGCGACAACAAACAAGAGGTGGTGAAAACGTATACTGAAGCCATCTCCGCCATTCACCCGAAGAGAGCTGCTGGGCCATTTCATAAGATTTGGGTTGGCTATGCACGCTTTTACGAGCACGGAGGCGACTTGCGGAGTGCTCGCATCATCATGGAGAAGGCTGTCAAGGTTCCTTTCAAGTCAGTCGCAGAACTGGCGGACATGTGGATCGAATGGGCACACCTGGAACTCCGCAACGAGAACTTCGACGATGCGGTCCGAATCATGGCGAAAGCGATCCAGGCTCCCAAGCGTTCCAACATTGACTATTTTGACGAAAGCTTATCCCCGCAACAGCGTGTTCACAAGAGTTGGAAGCTGTGGAGCTTCTACGTGGATCTCGTTGAAAGTGTATCGACACTGGAAGAAGTCAAGAAGGTCTACGAGCGCATCTTCGAGCTACGCATCGCGACCCCCCAGACTGTCGTCAATTACGCGAATCTCCTGGAAGAGCATCACTACTACGAGGAGTCCTTCAAAATTTACGAGCGCGGCCTTGACCTCTTCAGTTACCCTGTGGCATTCGAGCTGTGGAATCTTTACCTTACTAAGGCAGTGGATCGCAAGATTGGTATCGAGCGGCTTCGAGATCTTTTCGAGCAGGCCGTGGAGGATTGTCCACCCAAATTCGCTAAAACCATCTATCTCATGTACGGCAGTCTGGAAGAAGAGCGCGGGCTTGCCAGGCATGCGATGCGAATCTACGAGAGGGCCACACGAGCGGTAGCGGACGAGGACCGTGCAGACATGTTCAACTTCTACATCACCAAATCGGCCTCCAATTTTGGCCTGCCGTCGACTCGGCCGATTTACGAGAGGGCCATCACGGCGCTCCCCGACGTGGAAGCCAAGGACATGTGCCTCAAATTTGCGGACATGGAGAAGCGGTTGGGTGAAATAGATCGAGCAAGGGCGATTTACGGACACGCCTCTCAGTTCTGTGACCCGCGGACGAATCTTGACTTCTGGACAAAGTGGGAACAGTTTGAAGTTCAACATGGTAACGAAGACACGTTCAAGGAGATGCTCCGGATCAAGCGCAGTGTTCAGGCGCAATACAACACCGACGTCAATTTCATTGCGTCACAAGCTTTGGCTCGTACTCAGCAGCGGCCTGAGGGGAGCAGTAATGGCGATGAGATTATGGATAGCTTGGCAAGACAGGCGAAAGCGTTAGAGGGCTTCGTTGCAGCTGAGGAAGGCCCAGGCCCAAGTAAAGAGGCGCGATATTTAGTCAACCCTGACGCGATTGATATTGATTAACAGACAGGTAGTAGCGGAAGAGTAAATATACCACCCTTAATATACTTTATCTCGTGGTTAATATCTTCCTAATATCTAAGCGTAAGGGGAGAGCTCTAGCTTAATAAAAGAGTTATCTTTTTAAAAAAAAAAATATTACTCGTATAAAGCCCTAGGAGCTATAGTAAAGCAATTTTTTTATTACTCTTATAAAGCTTAGGGCTAAAAAAGGTAATTAAGCTATAAGCTTAGTTATAAGCTAGCTTTACTATAAGTAAAGGAAAAGATATAAGTATTAAGAATTAATCGTAATATATTTATATTATAGTTTTATAACTAATTATATATATATATATATATAAGGTAAGTAAGTAACTTTAGGAGGTAAAGGTAGAGTCTAATTACTAAAACTAAAGCTTATAAAAGGGAGGATCCCTTTTATATTAAGACTTATTTAGCCCCTCTTTTAAGCTAAACGTACTTATATATAAAAGCATTATATATACCCCCTTATATATTTAAAGCTAGGCTTTATAATTATTCTTTCTCTAAAGTAGCTAACTTAGTTACTATTTAGTAAGTATATAGATAATAGTTACTATAGAGATAGTAATATATTATAATAAGGTAATAAGTAGTAAGTATAAGTAAAAAATAGTAAATATTAAAATAACTACTTACTCTTTTTATCTTAATTTATTTTTCTTTTCTTTTTAAGTATCGCTATATACTTCGCTATTTTATTTTCTCTTTATACTTTACTTATTATTATCTTTTTTTCGTCCCTTTTTTAATACTTTTAATTTCGATAATTAACTATCGATAGCTATTATTAATATAGCCCCCGAGACTTTTTAATATAGTAAAAAGAGGCGCTATAATAGCGGTTTAAGCTTAAATTATTATAAAAGTTATTAAACTTTTTCTTTTACTTTCTCTAGTAGTAGCTTATATAATCGTTAGCGTAAGAAGTAATAGCGATAATAAGAGACTAATATTATAAAATAACTTAGCTTTAATACCCCTTCTTACTACCTTTAAAAGGCTACTAATTTAATTACTAGTATAAATGCGGGCTTACTTAACTAAGCTTAAGATTAAAATCTCCCTTACCCCCCTATTAAAAATAATACTAATATAGAAATAATAAATATATAGGATAAATCGACTAATTTATAAACTATTTCTTTTACTTACTTTTAATAAAAAAGATTTTATTATTTATTTAT
>KQ030573.1:83886-95380 GCA_000956045.1 Hirsutella minnesotensis 3608
AACCCCTTTTATATTAAGACTTATTTAGCCCCTCTTCTTAAGCTAAATATACTCGCCTATAAAGGCGTTATATATATTTCTTTATATATTTAATACTAAGCTTTATAATTATTCCCCCTTTAAAGTAGCCGCCTTAGCTACTATTTAGTAAGTATATAGCTAATAGTCGCTATAAAGATAGTAATATACTATAGCGGGGTAATAAGTAATAAGTATAAGTAAAATAGTAAATACTTAAAATAAATATTTACTCCCCTTATTTTAATTTATTTTCTTTTTCTTTTTAAGTATTACTATATACCTCGCTACCTTATTTTCTCTTTATACTTTACTTATTCTTACTTTCTTTTTAATACTTTTTTAATACTTTGAATTTTTTTAATAATTAATTATTAATAGCTATTATTAATATAGCTTTTAAGACTCCTCGATATAATAAGAAGGGGCGCTAAGGTTACGGTTTAAGCTTAAATTATTATAAAGGTTATTAAGCCTCTTCTTCCGCTCCCTCTAGCGGTAGCTTACGCTAATATTAGCGTAAGGAGCGGTAGCGATAACGAGAGACTAGTACTATAGAGCGACTTAGCTTTAATACCCCTTCTTACTACTCTTAAAATACTAATAATTCGACTATTAGTATTAACGCGGGCTTAGCTAACTAAGCTTATAATTTAAATCCCCCCCTTTTTCTTATTAAAAATAACGCTAACTAAAAAATAATAAGTATTTAGGATAAGTCGGGCCCTATTTAGGGGGGTTCCCCTCTTATTTAGGATACTTAAAATTTTTTTTATAGCTTAAACCTATATAGAGGAACTCTTTAGACCTCCTTATAGTTAAAATTAACTAGCTTATATACTATCTCCCCTATTTACTTTTAATAAAGAGAATCTTATTATTTATTCGCTAGTTACTTTTTATAACTTATCTAAAGGGTTATTAAACCTAGACTTTAAGTATAGCGCTAAAGATATTTAAGACTTTAATAACTAAAAGTTTAATAATAACTAGAATAGCTTAAATAATAAAGGCTTACTTAAGGGTAAAATCGGATATAGTTTAGTAATATATTAGCGCTACTTTAAAAAAAGTCTTACTTAATTTTAATAGTAGCTTTTATTTAAAAGTATAATTAGTATTTAAAGTACTTCTATAAGAGCTTAAATAAGTATATTAGCTTAAAGCTTAAAAGTTTAAAAGTATTTAAAATTTCCTATACTTTTTTTAATATTATAGCTATAAGGCTTATGCTTAGATACCTTAGATTTATTATAGATATCGTAGTTATTTATTATTAGCTGCGTTTTTCTTCGTAAATTATAGGTATTATAATAGTTTTTTAGCTTATTATAGGTTCGGGTTATTCCTTAATATCCGTAGATAGGGCTTTCGTAGAAATCCTTAATAATAGCTTCTTCGGAATCGGGGGTTAAAAATAGCTTATTTTTATAGTAGGCTAGGTTATTTTTCTACGTAATATATTTCTTATATTTCGAAAATTCCGTATTTTTATATATATTTTTTAGTAGCTCTATTATAGAGTTATCCCTTTTTACTTTAAATAGTAAGTTTAAGGATTATTACTCTAGGTTATTATTATTATTATATTATAATCGGGTTTCCGTATAAGGTATATTATTAGTAGTATTATAATCGGGCCTTCGACTTATAGCGTTAGTATAGTTATTTTCGGTTCCCTTTTTATATATAATTTCGTAATTAAATTCGGATAAATATTCTACCTAATAGATCTACCTTCTATTAAGCTATTAAGTCGAGGAAAAATAGGTAATACTTTTATAGTTTATATAGACCTTAGTCTTATAGTTATTTCCTAATAGATAATGCTAAAATTCCTTAAAAGCGTTAATTATAGCTAGGAATTCTTTATCGTATATAGGGTAATTTAATTTAAGCCTTATAAGCTTTTTCGAATAGAAGGCTATAGGCCTAAGGATATTATTTTCGTCCTTTTAACTTAATTAAGCTTCTAGGGTAAAATTAGAGGTATTAGTCTCTAATTCGTAAGGCTTATTAGCGCTATAGGTATATAATATAGGCGCCGAAGTTAGTAGCTTTTTAAGCCTATTAAAAGCTATTATAGCTTCTAGTGTCTAATTATAGGGGTTTTTTCTAGTTAATTTTATTACTACTAGAATAAGTAGTATTTCCTTAGAAAAATCCTTAATAAATTATTAATAGTAATTTACGAATCTAATAAAAGATTATACTTCTTTTATCGATTTAGGCGTAGGCTAGCTGCTTATAGCTTTTAATTTATAGGGGTCTATTTTTATATTATAAGGGGTTATAATATAGCTTAGGAATTCGATTTCCTACGTATAAAATACGTATTTTTCTAGTTTAATATATAAATTAGCTTTTAGTAGGGCTTTTAAAACTATATCTAGATACTTATTATAATCTTCCTTAGTATTTAAATAAATAATAAGGTCGTCTAAATAAGCGGTAACGAATAAGTCTAGGTATTTCTATAGTATATTATTTATACGTTTTTAGAAGGTAGCGGGAGCGTTAGTAATCCCTAAAGGTATTACTAAAAATTTATATAAGCTATATCTAATTCCGAAGGCTATTTTATATTCGTCTCTTTCTAGTATCCGTATTTAGCTATAGGCTAATTTTAGGTCTATTTTTAAATAGTATTTCTTATAGGCTAGTCGGTCTCGAATTTCTAATATTAAAGGTAAAGGGGTTTTATCTTTTATAGTATCGTTATTTAATTCCTTATAGTTAATATAAAGGCGTGTTTTTTCCTTATCTTTACTACCCTTAGGTACGAATAGTACGGGGGCTCTATATTCGGACTTAGATTCTCTTATATAGCTTTTTTTAAGATTTTCGTCGATATAGTCTTTTAATAGCTTAAGTTACTTTTTATTAAGGTTATAAATCTTCTTAAATTTAAGCTTTAAATTTTCTTTTAACTTTATAGCGTAATCCTAGCTATCTCGAGGGGGTAGCTTATTATCTAGGGGATCTTAAAATAAGGTAGGGTATTTTTCTAGTATATTTTTAGGTATATTTTCGTAATTATAAGCCTTTTCTTTTATAGTATTTATATAGGCTTTCGTATTAGCTATTTCTATAGCTTTATTCGTAGTTATTTCTATAGCTTCTTTTTCTATAGAATTAGCTTCTAGAATAGCTATTTCTATAGGCCCTTATATAGGTCCTTTTATAGGCTCTATTATAAGCTTCGTAATAAGATAAGTAGTAACTTCCTTATTTTTAGGCTCTTTAGTTACTTATAGCTTAGTCGAGGGGTTTATTCCGGATAATTCCTTATCTAGTTATCTATAGAGAGGGATATCTAAAGTATCGTTATTAAACCTTAGAAAGCCTTTATTCTAATCTATAGATAGATTATATCTTTATAAAAAGGGGAGTCCTAGTATTAAGTTATATTTTATAGATAGTAAATCGAAGGTATCCTTTAGGTTATTATAACTAATAGAGTATTTAAATTCGGCTTCGAATTCTATTTCCCTATTATTATAGTTAAAAGGTCTTCCTTTAGCTAAAAATAGCTTATAAAGCTATTCTTTTTTTTAGTACGGAATATTATAACGATTTATCGTATCCGGAGAGATATAGTTACTTATAGCTCTATAATCTACTAAGGCGGAAAATCTATATCCGTTATATTTAATAATAAGGGTTATTTTATTTCTTTATAAATCTCTTACTAAGTAAAATAGAAATAGATTACTAAATAATAGCCCTTTTATATCTAGCGTTAGTAGTTTTTTAATTCCTTACTAAGAAGCTAGTTAATCTAACTATTAAAGTCTTACTAAATTTACTATAATTTAGGGTAAAAATTCGTAAAGGGATTTTTTATAGCTTCTTTATTCTAATTTTTTAAAGTAGCTAATTCCTTTTCTATAAGGCTAATTCGAGCCTTATATAAATCGATTTATAATTCTAAGTCTACGAGTATTTATTCGTAGTACCTTTAGCTTTCTTCTAAAGCTATTTCCTTATTTATTTCTTAAAGGGTAGTTTAATATTCCTTATAATCCGTAAGGAAGCTTAAAGTAGAAAAGGCTAATTCTCGGACTATAGTTTTAGTACTCCCGGGTAAGCCGGAGGGATAGTAGCTAGATCCTAATTTATCGGACTTATAGATAAGGTAGCTATAGTCTATATAAGCTATCTAAGAAAGTATACTATACCTTTCGTCTTCTTCCTTTATTATATCTCTTAAATAAGAAGTATAAAAATCGTAGTTATAGTTACTATTAAATTCGCTAATAGGGTTAGTATATAATTTAGTCGAAATAGATCTTTTCGAGCTTTTTAAATCTTTTAGATTTTCTAGATCTTCTAGATAGTTAATACTACTATCCGTAGTAGTAAAATCGGGTACTATATTTAGTAGATTTAAATCCTTTTCTAAGGGGAAAAAAAGCTCCTCGATCGATAAAAGTATAGGATTATATTCCCGTAATTTAAGTAGTAACTTTTCGTTATTATCCTCTCTTACGGAATCCGGGTTAAGGGTTAAGTCGGGTTTAGGGTTAGGGTTTAGGTTAACCCTAGCTAACTTAAGCGGCGTAACCTATCCTACTTAAGGCTTAGGTTAAGATCCGTAAGAGTAACTAGAGGGAAAAAGGGGGATTTTGTTTTTCTCTTTTAAATCCGAAAATAGGGTATTTTCCTCCCTTATTTCTTCCTTTTTTATATCTAGCTCTAGATAGTAAGCTATCGTATTAAGGTCTTTTAAAGGGCTTTTCGAAGAGCTAGAAGCTATATTCCGGTTTCTCTTCTTATAGCAATTTCTAGTAAAGTAACCTTCCTTTTTATAGTAATAGTAGGTTACCTTTTTAGGCTACCGATTTATCGTATCTAATTCTATAGGGTCTCTATAAGTAACCCTATTTTTCTTTTTAGGTAAGTTAATAGTCTTAGTTATATAAGGCCTACTATTTTTACGTTACTACTATCGTTTATACTACTTATTATCTATCCGGACTACTAAAGAGATATAGTTTACGAGGCTATCTAGTCGATTTAGCTTATAAATATCGTCTTTAACCTCTTCTTTTAACCCTTCGTAAAATATAGCTATAAAAGCTTCCTCTTCCTAGTCTAGCTTTGAAATAACTTACCGGAAGCTAGCTATATAAGCCGAGATAGAAGTCCGTTACTATAGATTTTATAACTTATTTTCGGTATCTCTTTTTTTATTAACTATTCTAAAGGTCTTTTTTAAGGCTTCTTCGAAGCTATTAAAGCTATTGAAAATCTCTTGCGTTTCGTTTTCTCTATTCTTTTTTATATTTATAAGATAGTCCCGTAAAATAGGCTTAAACTAAGCTAAAGCTAAGCTTCCTAGGTAGCTAAAAGTAAAAATAACCTTAGCTTCTTCCGAAGATAGGCTACCCGGATAAAATAAAAAATAAGCCTTTATTTACGTAAGGAATTCTTATAGCTTAGCTAATTCTCTATAATAAGTATAAAGCTTATTAATTTTAAGTATCTCTCTAACTTCCTTATTAAATATAGTATAAATAAGAGCTCTTAAGGGTCTAGATTTATTATCTAAAGCTATCCCTTTTCCCTTAGATTGCTTAGGGGCTACTAAGGAAGATAATATTTTTCTCGGGATTTTTCTAATTTTTTAAAAGTATTTAAATAGGGGTTAAGAAATAGGTAAAAATAAAAGAGGGATTTAAAATACTAAGTATAACGGTTAGAACTAGGGCAAGAGCTTAAATCGTATTACGGAATAATTAATATCTAGCTAAATAGACGTATAGTTACTTCGTAAGTACTATAGATAGTAGAGGCTATACTAAGGTACGTTATTTATCCGTAGTTATAGAGGGTATTACTTAGTAAGAGGGATCTATATAGTCTTACTTAATCCCTAGGTATACTAAGCTAGCTAGGCTAAGCTTAGATAACTAAGGGTAAAAGTAAGGCTAGAGCTAGGCTCTAAGGAATAGGCTATATTTAAAGGTAGGCTGTGTATTGTGTTATAGTAGTAATTTAAGCTAGAGAGGAAGGAAAGAGAAGAGGGAAGAGAGGGAGGAAAAGCCTCCTTATATATATAATCTTCCTTAATAGGAATACCCCCTTTCCTTACTATATAGACCCCTTCTTAGCCGTATTATCCGTATTATAAATCAAAGGGTAACTTAGAGGTTATTTAATAATTCTCTTATAATTCTAATAGGCCTTTAATATAGCTATATCGATAGATCGATATAGTATTCTAATAGTCTCTAGCTTCCTAAAGTAAAGAGTAACTTAAAGGTTAGGTAGTTACCCTCCTATATTTCCTATAGGCTTCTTATTTAGTTATATCGATAGTTATTAAATAGCTTTATAAGCTATATAAGCAAGAGGGTATTATAAGTATTAAAGTAAGTATAGAAGTCCGGACAATATAGTCCTATCCCTTATATACCCGTATATAACCTAGACCTTCGATATTTAATACTAGCCGCCTAAGCTAATACTAGCCGAGGGGTTATACTAAGGTTATAGTTAAATAGCTAGTAAGCGTTATAGTAGTTAGGTTAGTTACGGGCTTATAGCTAGTAGCTATACGTATTAAATACGTATAATAAGAGCTTTTTAAGTTATTTCTTAATACTAGGAGATTATATATATTATAATACCGAAGGTAAAGTAAGCTAGCTTTAGATATAAACTAGAGTAGTAAATATATAAGGTCGAGTAAGTAAAGAAGGAAGCTAGGAAAGCGGAATAAAAATACTTTAAAACGCGGAACCCTATTTATAAGGAAGAATAACGCGATATAGTAGTAAACTAAGTATAAACTATCGCTGTAGCGAAGTAAGTAGCGTAGTATAGCTACCTTAACGAGATAACTTATTTAATAAAAGACCTCTAGAGGATAAAGCGATAGGTAAGACTCTATAGCGATATCCTCTTAATATTAAACTACCTTTTAGTACTAAAACACAATATATATAATATAACCTTAGCTTACTTTTATAGTAAGAAAGTAAGACTACTTTAGGAGTAATTTTTCTTAAACTTACTCGCGAACCCCTTATAAAAATAATAAAGATAATATATATAAATCCCGATATAATAACGGTTTAATATTAGCGAGGTCGCGAGGGTTATTAGTTATACTATACTATAGAAAGTAGCCGGAGTTAATAGCTTACTATATAGGCTAATTAAAGTATATAGACGATTAGTAATAAACGCGATTATAACTTTTTTTAACTTATTTTATATAGTAAGCGCGTACTTAAAACGCTTTTAATAAGTAAATATTATTATAATCCTAAAATTAAGTAAATTACCTATAGATTACTATTTTACTAAAGTATAGAGACTAATTTTACTCTTTAGCTATATTAGTAAAATACTTAAAGCGATAATTATAAACCGCCTTACTTATAAAGCTAAAATATATTCCTTACTACTTAAAGGCTAAATAGGGAATAAGAAAAACTACTTAACTAAAATAGTAATAAGGATTATTATTAATATAATAAAAGTAGCTTAAGGATAAGGTAGCGTTACTTTACTATTATAACTTAACTTTTAAGAAGTATTCGACTATATTAATTACTTATACTTACTTAACGCGCTTTAAGAGAAAAGCCTCTTACTATAGCTACTATAGTAAGTATAAAGCTTTCTTAACGATAGAATAGCTTATATTTATTTTAATAGTAAAGTATTTAAGCTTATTAAGATTACTATAAGTATCTTATAAGGGTTACTACTCTTACTTATTTTTTTTCTTTTTTATATCGCGCTTCTCTATACTACCCTTAAAGCGAAAATAGGGATTATAGTTATCGGCTATACTAACGATATAAATATCCTCGCCTTTAGTAAGATAATAGCTTAAGTATATAAAAGAATAGAAAAAGCGTAGCTAGTATATAAAGTATAAGTAAAGCGCGTAAGGGCTTAATTCGAACTTAAGAAAAGTAAGCTTTTATACTTTAGTTATATATATATAGTACTCTTAACGCGTATTTACTTTAGTATAGTAATAATAGTGCTATAAAATAACGCGAGGTTCCTTAGTATCTAGTTTAATAGAAAGATATTATAAGCGGCTTACTTTTACTAAGTCTAAATTAAACTCGAAAGGTAAAATATCGCTGTTACTATACTCGCTACGTTAATATAAGGATACTAAATTATATAAGCTAGGGAGATTTACTTAAAAGTTATTTATAGCCTTATTACTTATAGCGCTTTAATATTTTATATACTTACTAAGCTATAAAGGAAGCTACGCGGGATTACTAAAGCCCTAAGCGTAGCGTAATTAATATACCTTCGCGGTATTACTAGCGCGTTCCGCGCGACCCTAATTTAATACTTAGAAAAAGAGATAATAGTTATACTAATCGACTTATACCTTAATATACGCGTATATATATTTATAATTTAAACTAAAGAAGTAAGCTTAATAGACTAACTATAGATTATATATAAGGTAGCTTACGAAGCTATTAAAAGGAGGAGATAACGCAATAAATACTTAGGGCTAATACTAATACTAGTAACTACCCCCCCCCCCCCCTTAATAATCGCGTCGAACTAAGAGACTAAGAAAGCTATAGAAGCTAAGTAGAAAGACTATTAATATTAAGCTATTTAAGACTTAAGGAATAAATAACTACGCGCGACTCTAGACTTAATAAATACTTTCCCTTTAGATAATAATATTAAGCGAGCTTTTTAGTAATATAAGAGCCTCCTTAAGTATAAAAGCTTTATATTAATATAGCTATATATAGGCCGAATTAGACTAAGAAGGTATTTTTACTAGCGAAACGTACTTAATATAAACTCGCTACTTTATTAATACGAAGAAAAATAAAAAACCTTAGTATATATCTTCCTTTAATACTTATAAATAAAAGATACTAAGACTTAAAAGCTAACCTTCTTATAAACTAAAGCTAACCTTAATTTAGCCTTAGATTAATATAAACTCGCTTAACCCCTTACCTACTAATTCCTATCTTATTAAAAGCTTTAGTACGCCTTAGTAAAATAGCTAGTTTATAATAAGAGAGAATAAACCCTAAGGCTAATAAATTAAGTATAAGATTATAATATATAAGATAAGAATAGTAAAAGTAAATTATACTTAATTTAAAAGAGCTACTAAGGGGGGATAGCGCCTTAAGGCTAGGGCTTTAGCGCCCCGCTTACTCTTCGGCCCCCTCCCCCTCTTTATCCCCCTCCTCCTCCTTTAATATATCCTCCTTATTAGAATTTACTACTAACGCTATAGTAGTAGTAGCGCGCGCGTACGCTACCTTTATAGTAGTATAGCTAATCTCTAGCGTTTAGTAGAAATAGTATATCTTATTATAAATCTTAGCTATAGAATTAGTAGTAAATATTACTATAGTCGCGATTTAATATAAGACTACTAGCGTAGTAGCGTTAGTCCGGGGGCGGGCTTTAAGCGTAATAAGCGGGAAAGCTAAGGGAATAGTAATAAGCGGGGGCGCGGGAGTAGTAGTAGTAGCTTAGCGTTATAGTATAGCTAGCCCGTTAGTAATACGCTAAGCGCGTAAAGCGTATATAGCGGCTTAACTAAGCCGGCTAAGCTTAGTAGTAAGCTATTCGAGGTTAGTAAAAAAACTAAAGTTAAGGTAATAGTAAGGGAAATATAAACTATAGTTAGCGCGGTAGAGGCGTTAAATAGAAGGTAAGCTACTTCTTATATAGCTAAATCCGTAATCTAGTAGTATTAGTAAAATATATATAATATAGGGATATAGTAATAACTTACTAGTTTATAAAGCTAATTTTAGTAATATAAGTTATATAATATAAATTAATACTAACTATAAACTTAAAGTATTAGTAAGGTAAAAATAAAGTAAAAGTAAACCGAATTTACTAATTAAGTTATAGTAATAAATAGCTAAGCTAGTATTAATATATAATATATAAAAAGTATAAGGAATAAAGTAAAGGTAATTTAATTATAAAGTAAGTTAATACTAATAATAAAGTAAAGATAACTTAACTTACTACCTTAATAATATTAATATTACGTAAGCGTTTAGTATTAGCGGTAGTAAGTATAAATATAGTAAAAGCGTAGTAAAAGTATAGTAAAAGTATAGTAAAAGTATAATAATAGTATAGCGTAAGTAAGTAGGTAGGTAGGTAGGAAAGCTAAGAAGGGTTAGCGAGATATACGCGAAGGGATATCGTACTATAGGAGACCCGCGTATAATAGTAAAGTCTTACTAATAGCGTTAGTAGTAGCCTTAGGGAGAGAAAGAAGGAAAGAAAGAAAGAAAGAATAAGGGGAAGCCTTTTTTTATAGTTAAGAAGGGGAGGCCTTAGGTAGCGACTAAATAAATAAAATAGTAGTAATAATAGTAATAAATCGTTAAGATATAATAAGAGCGCTAGACTTTTAATATAACGCTAGACCGCGATATTATTACTTTAGCTTATAAAAAGTAGTATTATAAAGCTAAGCTATCCGCGCGGTAAGGACGTACTATAGTAGCGCTATAGTATACCTAGCCTATAAGCCTAGACGTTCTTAGGTAAGTAAATTTCCTAGGTAAGCTAACTAGCTAATTATACTAAGCTAGTATAGGAGCGTACTTATACTAAGAATACCGCGATAACGCTCTTTATAAAGCGCGAAAATAAAAAAGAATAAAATATAGGGTTTTCTCTTAGTACGCGAGTTTCCTAAGTTAGTTTAGAATAGGAGTACTAGAGCCTTCTAGGCCGACTAGAGTAATAAATCTCTCTCTCTCTCTCTCTATATTATTATTTATTAAAATATTCTTAAAACTTTAGTAAATTTCGCAAGGATAACTATAGGAAATTACTAAGAAACGTTTTACTTAGTTATTTTAAGATTTCCTATAGATTATATAAGGATAACTAGTAAATAATAATAAGAAATATTCCGCTTAGTTATCTTAGGATTTCTTATAAATAGCGCGGGGATAATTAGTAAATAATAGTAGGAAATATTTTACTTAGTTATTTTAGGAATTCCTATAGATTATATAGGGATAACTATAGGAAAGTATATAGAAAAAGTCTTACTTAGTTTTAGTTACTAGTTATCTTATAATACTACCTTACTTTAGCTTATTTACTTTCTTTATTAAAAGCTTTTCCCTTTTTTTTCTTTTTTTTTCTTTTTTTTTATTACTTTTAATATAACTTTCTTAAGTACTTCCCTTATTATTATTACTTATAATTATTTATTTTTAGTAAGTACTTTTATTAAGCCCGAGTTTATATATACTAATAGTCCTCTTAGCTTTATAACTTTATTATATTTAACCCGCGAACCCTTAAGAGAAAGGAGAAAGCGCGAGCGCTTATTATAGTACTTTTTATTATAAAGCAGAATCTAATAAACTAATTAGCCTAAAGTCTCGCAACTTCGTAACCTTAGCTAATATTAGTAAAACGCGAATAGAAGTAGCTAGCTAAATCTAAATTATTAATTATAATT
>KQ030573.1:103058-122410 GCA_000956045.1 Hirsutella minnesotensis 3608
CTTTCTAATTTCTATACTAATATAATCTCTCTTAAGCTTTTTATAAATAAGGAGATAATTTAAAATAATATTATAAGAGAATTATATAATTAATACTTTAAGTAAGTTATCTTTTAAACTAAATATAATCTTAATTAGCCCTATATTAACTATAAGCTTTAAGATTATTTACTAATAGTCTTTATAATAACTAAGACTATACTATATTAATAGGGATTAAAATACCCTCGCGCGGTTACTTTAATATTAAAAGCTTTATAGTATACTAAAATAGGCTATTTAAATAAGGGTAAAAGTAAGGCTAAAGCTAGGCTTTAAGAAAAAAGCTATATTTAAATATAAGCTATATAGTATATTATAGTAGTAATTTAAGCTAAAGAGAAAGGAAAGAAAAGAGGAAAGAGAGGGAGGAAAAGCCTCCTTATATATATAATCTTTTTTAATAGAAATACCCCCTTTCCTCACTAACTAAACCCCTTCTTAGCTATATTATCTATATTATAAATTAAAAAGTAACTTAGAGATTATTTAATAATTCTCTTATTATTCTTATAGGCTTTTAATATAGCTATATTAATAAATTAATATAGTTATCTTAATAGTTTTTAACTTTTAAAACTAAAAAGTAACTTAAAAATTAAGTAGTTATCTTTTTATAACTTCTATAAGCTTTTTATTTAGTTATATTAATAGTTATATTAATAGTTAATAAACAGCTTTATAAGCTATATAAAAGAGAGGGTATAATAAGTATTAAAGTAGGTATAGAAGTCTAGATAATATAGTCTTATTTTTTATACCTATATATAGCCTAGACTTTAGATATTTAATACTAGCTACTTAAGCTAATACTAGCTAAGGGGTTATACTAAGGTTATAGTTAAATAGCTAGCTTACGTTATAGTAGTTAGGTTAGGTACGGGCTTAAAGCTAGTAGCTATACGTATTATATATATATATTAAAGGCTTTTTAAGTTGTTTTTTAATAAATACCTTATTAAGCTTAACTTAAGACTAAAGTAACCGCGGAATTAAAAAATTAATTTAAGTAAAAGTATATAAAACGAGGGTAAATAGAGTTAGAGAAATCTATAGAGCTAAATTAACTATAAGGTACTTATAAATAAAGAAAGATAGATAAATAATATAAGAAAAAAGTAATAGTTAAGGGTTTTTTACTAAGCTTCCCCCGGTTTCCCTTATATTAATATTAAAGTTTTAGTAAACTTACTTAAGTTCTTAGCGTAATACTAAATACTAAATAATAATTTAATTAATACTAAACTAAGCGCTACTAAAGTTATTATAGAAAATAATATACTTTATAAAGCTATAAACTTAGCGCCGCGTTAGTACTTAGCTAGTACTTTTTTTTATTAAAATTCTAGTTCTTAATTCCCTTTTCTTATATAAATAATAAAATCTAATATCCTTTCTTTGCGACGAGAAAAGGCTACGCGCCGTAAGTATACTAAAGTATTAACCTTAGTATTATAGCCTTAAGGGTAGTAGCCTTAATTATAATCCTATTTTTTGCTTTTTTATAAGCGTTATATATTAAAAACATACTACCAAGGTTAATAAGTATTATAGCGAAATTCAGCTATAATAAATATAGAATTTAGTAAGCAAAGATAGTTATAATAGAATGGAAAGTAGTAGTATATCTTATGCGGCGCGCGGAAGTAGGGTAACGCGGTTATGTGGTCGGTTATCCTACATAATTCTCTCTCACTTATCCGCTATATCAACCTAGCGCTAGCCTCGCCTCTCTTCTTTCCCCTTCGCATCTGCGACAAAACGTCCCATGTTTAACCCTGGTTCACTGAGCACACCTAATCGCCGCCGCCTCGAGCGGGTTTGCGGATCTGAAACGCAATATTCTCGCGGAAGCCCCGAGTCAAGAGCTGGAGCACGGCGCATCACCGCCAGCGACGCTGCTCAGCAGCTATCCTCAGCAAAAGATGATGAGGTGGGCTGCACGAAATAACGATGCGATTGATGAAGCTTCCTGATCGAGCCGAGACTAACCGACCGTTTGCCTGTTTGTTCCCGCGTACTGCAGAGCCGTCATGAAGCGCTGTTGCTCCTATTCACGGCCCTATCTCAACTGCCAGACAGTACCAAAAGCTGCGCAGACAAGGGCAATGGGAAAGACCTTGGTCTGGTCCAGATAATCATCGAGGCCGCCTTGACCCCAACTCGAACGGAAGGTTTGTTGCGCCCGAGAGCTCGAAGGCAAGTCCGAGGCAGCTTATGCAGCCTCCATAGATCATGTCACCCATGCTTTGATTGCGGAAATCGGACTGGCAACGTTGGAGCTCTTGTCGCGCTCAGCGCCAAGTCTTTTCAGCGAAGAGGCACTCATCGCTGTTCTTGCCTACACTGACGCCCGCGACCCGTGGACCTCCGAACCCGCTTCTCAAGGAGCTGCTCTTCTCGTATGGCAGCTTCTGCCACAGGAAAAGCTGGGAAATTTCATTGTCGGCAGACTCATCCAGGATTACATCCGTCCCACTCTCCTGGGACCCTGCGGCCAGTCTGGGGATGACAACGCCCAATCAGGACGAACGGCAAAGCCCTCGTTGGAATCCACACGTCGCCGCTCCATAACCATCTTTCGCTGGGCAGTCGATAATGCCGATGTAGGAACCTATCCCACGCTCCACCGGTCGATAGCTTCTTTCCATTGTTTCTCTGCTAACATGGGTGCGTCAGTCGCGAATCATGGGCCATCATTGGCATCTTTTCCTACCAATTCTGCTTGATTTAATGGAGGATCCAGAATCCTCAGTACGGGAAGCTGGTCTCGAAATCCTGGTCGCTTTCCTGCGCATGTGCCCGTCGCAAACGCTACTTGCCACAGGAATGTCAGGCATCTTCGAGAACGCTGTGTTCCCCCTGCTCTTGCCGATTTCCAACACATGCGATTTGGAACGTTCCTTGAGCACGCTTCGCTTGGCTTACGACGCGATTATTTTGCTAGGGCAAACGTGTCAGAGCTCTCATTCTTACGACCAGCGGCGTCTACTCGATAGACTCACGCGAGACGGAATTCTGACAGGCTACTTCCACGCATCTCAAAATGTCGCCGTGGTGGAGATACTTATGCATTATGTCAAGGCCATCGTGAATTCCCTTGGTATCTATGCTGTAAAACATCTCAAGGTGATTATCCCACCACGAGCTGCTTGCCAATAATCCCCTCTAACGAAACATTCTCGACCAGGTTCTCCTTGACATCATCGAGTCTGTCATGACCGATCCTTTCGCGGCGACGTGTCCGTCGATGATTGTGGCCGCAGGACATGCGTTGAATGCCATTTTATGCAACTGCTGGTCTAGAATCCAAGTTAAACGCGAGGACCAAGTCTTGCGGATCATCGCGATCTGCTGGGTCAATGCTTGCGACCACAGGCAATTGGGAGAGACGACGCAGATGACAGCAGGCGCTGTAACGGCTGGTGTACGCGAAGTGCTGCTCACGACTTCGAAGTTGCTGCAGTCCTTAGGACGAGACCGCCAGCCAGCTTTTCGTCACAGGCTGACCGAGTTGGCGTCGCGAGAGTCGCAACTCACCCCTCTTCTGCAGCCCCACCTGTCTTGCTAGTAGAATCTGACCTGCTTCTCGCTATCCAAGCCTCAGTCAAGAGGCTGCTGTTTGAAGAATGATTTACCGCGGAGCCACTTTTGATACGCCTTGTACCTCTTCTTAGGACCGTCCTCCTCTGTCACCGTGAGTGGATTTTCTCCCACCTTCAAAAGCTGTCCGTAGACGTCCACTTCTTCCTCGTCATCGGTCACTTCGAGTTTGCCACTTTGCCAGCTGCCATTCACGTAGTCTTGGTACTCTGAAAACCCAACGTTCAGCGGCGTATCGCTGGAAACTACGAGCGGCAGATTCTGTGGGTGGCGAATATAGCGCTCATAATCGTTTGCTTCTTGCTCCTTGACAGTAGGGTTGAGGGAGTCATGTACGGCCTTTGTGAAGGTCCACTGCGCCTCTTTGGACTTCTCAAGCGACGTGGATTTTGGATTGTGGGATAGACCATCATCAGCAGAAATCTCCTGAATCCCAGGCGTGGGCCCGGCGCCTTTATCATGTGCGGGCTGAAGCCATCGATGTAGCCCTATGCCCTTGGCGACCGTTTGTCCCGAGGCAGTAGAAGCAGCATCGTCGTCTCCGCCTGGCAGTCGCGGCGAGTTTGATGGACTGGGCCGTACGGGTTCCCTCCTGCCTTTGCGCTTCTCGGTTTCTAGATCACCATCTGTACGTACTCTGAAAGGACTCAGGTCATATCGTCCGTCCTGCGTTGACTTGAGAGGAATGTATTTGATGGTCGAGTTCATTCTGTACGCAAACAACTTAGGAAATGACGACAATGTTGCCGGTCGGTAGTACTCAAGCCAATAGTCGTCGAAGAACTCGATGGGTAGGCTCAGCATCGGCCCGCGCAGGGGAGCCGAGGGCGGGATCTTCCTAGGCTCTAGATTGCGAGGCGTGAACCAGTTGATATAATGGCTTCTTTTGGCCGCGAACCAATCCCTAGGATCAACGTGGTGGAGATAGTAATCGGTCGCGAGGTCCCAAAGCATCGGCTGGCCTTGCGCAAATATGTAGTTGCCCAGGAACAAATTGTATGCCTCTTGGCGCTGGCTGTCCAGAAAAGAGTTGTTGTAGTATCGCTTGAAGCTCTCAATCATGTCCCGAGAGTGGCTTGTCCATTGGTTTATTTTCCGGTACGTTTCCATGGTGTTGACAAGCTGTGATCCGCCATACTGCACAGCGATTGTATCTCCATGATCGTGCCACATGTGCGTAAAAAGGTTGACGGCATCCGTGTCGTATTCAACAGCAGTGTCCTCCAATATGCCCAGGGCGTGTAGTTGGTGCCCGAGCGCCCTTTTCCCGATGACAAACTGAGCGGCATTTGTACGGTCTAAACAGTCGATGCAGTTCGTTCGAGCAATGCCATTCTGGGCCGTCAAGGGGCTCGTATGGCCGTCACCGTTCTGGAAGAACCCAGTGGCTTTGACGACAGATTCAGCAATTAGCTCCAAGTTGCCAATCACGTCTCCCCCGCGCATCTTCGAGGCTCGACTCATGTCCCATGCTGTATGGAGTATCTTCTTGTCATGAGGTAAGAACTGATTGAGGTAGTTAATGGCGTGTGTGTACTCCGCCAGGAGCTTCGATTCCCTTGGCTGGCGCTCCTTGGCTTTGATCAGATTTATGACATAGATCGGCGCTCCATAACGTTCGAATAGGTTGTCGAAGTGAAGCGCCGCCGCGCCATAAAATGGATCAACCAGATTGAGCTCGATGGGAGGCTTTGGCGTCACACCAGTGCTATCCTGTGTCCAATACAGGGGGATGCTGCCTCGATGCTGCACATACGATGTGTATTGAGGACTACCATATAGCCGTGGTCCAGGAGCATGAAAGGAAGTGGTCAGAGACTCGGCGACAATTTGCTCCGTCTCTACATCGTTGGCGACATAGCCCTGCTCAACCGTTAGGGGAAAGCGGCATGGAGTCCATCGTGAAAAGGACAGCTGGACTGGTGCATACAAGGTCGTTGGCACCTCGCTTCAAGAAGCGGGCGCCGGCAAAATAACGCGATCGCCGCGCGATGACAGTAATATGCGCTGTCCGACCGTAGATGGAGAGTGCTGCAGTCGAATGAGTATTCGACAACCTTGTTTAATCCCTGGCTTCTCCTGTAACAGCTTACCTGCCTGATCGATGTAGCCGTGGATGATGGGGCGACACCAATCATAAGCATCTGGGAGTGCCTTGGCGGCGGGCTGGAGCAGGTAATTGTTCCAGATGAACATGGGGTTCAAATCCTCATCGGCCGGCGATAGGATGCCCTTGGCTATGGCTGTCCGCTCCCTGTTGATGTTGTGTTGGAGTGTTCGAGTTACGCCGTAGGAATAACTGTAGTAAAAGGATCTCGTCAGGTCCAAGTTATTGAGAATACCAAGGAACCTCTGCTCCTCGGTGTTCTTGGAATCCGATCTGGCTCGGCCGGGAGTAAGCGGGATCAACTCGGTGCCCTCTATTTGATAGATGTAGTGACCGCCGACCATGGCGACTGTGCTCTTCTTGGTTATAAGTAACATGTAGTAAGGGCCCGTGAACTTGATGAAGCCCAGGATCCCCCAGGTCGTACATCTGAGCCGGATCCCGCCGGTGCCTCGGTTGCCATCGTCAATGGTGTCAAGAAGCTGGTTCATCTCCTTGAGGCTATACACAATCTTGTCATCTGTCATGTTGAGCTCGGCCCCTTCTGTGGTTCTGTCAATCTTGAGAATCCTGTATCTCTTCTCACTCACATCAACTCCGACGACATAGTAGCGGCTGACAGTCTCGTAGAGGCTGAATTTGTGCATCTTGTAAACCAAACGATCAGGCACTCCATCATCCTCGACCGTGGGCTCGCCACCCATCGAGGGTAAGCGATGCGCCGAGGAGGGACTTGACGTGCGAACAAAGGGCTCCGCCACGGAATGGTCGTCCTCGGTACCCTCTCGCGAGACGCCCTGTGGTCTATTTTGGGCATCCTGGGGTAAGAGATCTGCCTGCTCGTGGTTCTGAAGCAATGGAAATGTCCTTGAGGAATCAATGGATGCGGAGGTCTCGAGTGACTGCGTCGCTTGACGGCCCAACGATTCACTCACCGAGCCTGACTCCGGCCCAGCATTCGACATGATGAGAGGCGTCGATTCATGCACACACAGACCCGAAGCCGCATCAGCCTAGTTACACAAGAGACTCGATGGGAGTGCTGCCTTGATGGAAGTGTTGGTACAGGTTTTGGGTCGCGTAGGTAGGTGGCTCTCCAAGCACGCTTGGTCGTTGCCTACCGTACGTACTATACTGTCCGCACAGTGCGTGTCGCGCAAAAGACAGCTTCAACCTCTGGGCAAGCCTACCAATACCACCTACATTACATGTCAATCATTAATTATCCGCTGGCCGACCCTCGGCTTGACTTGTGTCAGTTACTTGCTTAAATAAAGGGCAGATCCGGCTTGAATATTTGCAGAAATATTTGCAGATGAGTGCACAGCTCAGCAAGTCCGCCGCAATGCGGCGCAGCGGATCCGTCAACATGTCAAGGTGCCACCGAGGTCGGAGACTAGCCATATGGCAAGATGCCATTCATCGAGGGCCAACGTTCGGTGCGAGGTGGTATATCTAGCTTTTCTATCGTCTACATTCGTCGTTCGACGCCCTGAATGTCCATTGAAGAGTCCACGACCACGTCTGGGTGGCTAGGGCTTTGGTTTCTACCCGCATCGTTACTCATGCTCCGAAATAAACTGCTCTGACTTGAGTTATTGCGGCTTTTCTGCCTCGTCTGCCGCCTCGCAAACTGACACGTCTGGCTCATGGACTTCTTGAGACTGATCGGGAGCCAGATCGCTACGCAGATCCGGCAGAAACCGATCGAGACGTGACCAAGTCTCATCCCATATCTTTTGCTGATTCGTGTTCTGCTCAGGAGGCACAAGGCATCCGGTGCTTGCCATGAATAAGACAATATTTTTGAGGTTTTCGCGAACAGCCTCCTCCTGCATTCTGCGTTAGTCATACATGTGAAGGGACAAACGTCCTATCGAAGGTCACATCCAACACTTACAAGACTATCGCCCTGACCACTGTTCATGAGACGATCCATAATCTCAATGATCTTGATCCATAGGTCAAGCATGCCATCCCACTCTGAGAGCAAAACTAGATACTGAAGAAAGACTTTGCAAAGGAGCGAAGCAGATTGAACCCGCATCTCACTCATGCCCTCCTTGTCCGTCGAGAAGACTTCTGGTTTTAAAAGGCGTAAGATCAGTGGAAACAAGACCTTTCCAAATATAGCGGTCCACTCTTTCGCGTCGCTACGTGTGAGCTCCGGCGACAGCAAGGATCGCTGCATAGCCGTGAAGGCCAGTTGGCGAACCTCACGAACCCGATTGGTACATTGCGTGGTGAGGGCCTGGAAGATGGGAAGCCAATATGCGGACCAGGCTGAGTTTTCAGGTTAGCCAACAAGCTTACTTAAACTCCATCGTGCCATACCTTCGCTACTCTCCAAGTGAGACTGCTGCATAAGTTGAGGAACTCGACTCGTCATCCCGTGAAGAGCCTCCACAGCTTTGCACGCCCGCGTGATGACATCCTTATCACTGCACAAGGCGTCAGCAAATAATGGTATTTGGAGGCAAAGGCTTGCGCCCTCCCAAATTCGACTTCAATGGCACTCACGCTTGAGGTGGTTTATTGTGTCGATCGTTCTTGCGTTGCATGCCCTCTGTGCCTTGAACAGAAGTGACCTGAGGACTCGCCGCCGTCGCATAGAAGTCCAGAAGGGAGACAACGGTCTCGTAATTGTCAGCCATAATAGCGGGAGGGCTGCCCGAAATTCCCTTCTCTAGAATGTCGAAGACAGTTGCTGCCGAGGCACGGCTTCCAGCAAGACTCCGCATGATGGCCCAAAAATCTGGTGAGGTCATCATCTCACTTCTCAAAGGGCCAGGCGTGTCGATGCAGCTGCCGAGGCCCTTCAGGATGACATCCCAAGATTTCACGAGTATGTCTCGTGGAAGACTAGATATAGCATGGAGCAGAAAAGGGACGTTCACGAAATCGTAGTTCTGTCTCGAGTCTTAGTTGGAACTGAGAAGTGCATAAAGAGCATCAACCACTCACATATCCACGCTGAAGAATCATCAGAGCATAAAAGGCTGCGCGCGACGTGATGATGGGATGCCAGTGGGAGAAGTCGCGCAAAAGAGTCTGTAGCACGTCGTACATTGGTTTGCCCATGACCGCAACGGAAGCGGCATCACGGGTCGCAAGGATAGTGCCGAACTCCAGAATGTACGCAGTGCCCGGATCGTATTTGGGTAGTGTCATCCCAGACCCTTGATTGGGTGTTGCAGCAGTGACCGTTCTCTCCTGCTTTACACTGATGACAGCTGTATGATCGTCCTCGGGCATCTGATCCAGGAGTGCCTTGACCAGGTCAAATGCTGAGTCGGGAGAGAGTTTCCTGGGAAAGTTAGTGGAAGGAGAGAATTTCAGCCTGGGCCAACTCACGCTATGTTCGCAAACACGATATCCATGTGGCACGACTTAACGCAGTCGAGCGCACAGAGTGTGCTCTCCAACTCCTCCTCGGATGGTTCGGGAGGATCATCCGCGGCATAGCTTGAGATGTATGATGTGAAGGCGCTGAAGAAACCTGTCTCCATCGACCGAGCAGCTCGATCAATGACTTGAGATGGGGTCTGCAAGGGAATTGATGGAATGGGCAGCGAGAACTCGCTTGCTGATGCGAATGATGTGACCAAAGAGTTGATGAACAAATTGCGCCATATTTGGATAACCTGGACAAGTCAGCTTCCTGTACGTCTCCAGAGCTGGAGTGAAGGCGACGTGAACCTACATGCTTCCAACTGTCACCAAGAAGTGCTTCGGTGCCATTCACGACTCGGAACAGTACGAGAGTCGCGAGTTGGGCCCTAAAATTTCTTCCAAGCTTCACTGCCAGCTCACTGACCATGACGCTGCCGCTACCGGCTTGAACTTCAGTATTCAGTGCCGTGTTGAAGGGAACTTCTGTTGCCAAAGTGCTCATATGGCTTAGACAGTACACGATTTGATCGAGTGCTTCCGTGTTCTCGTACTTTGCGGCAATACGAGCACACTCATCGAATCCTGTCACGATCCGGGCGAAAACAGCGTCGTCAGTAGCGGACATGAAGACATAGGAGAGCGTCGACACTATTGGCTTCCAAGTGACTGCGAACATGTCGGGATCGTAGATGTTGGTGTTGCATACAACCAATCCGCCGGTGGACTCTGCCTTCAGCAGCATTTCTCTCCACGTGTAGTCAAACGCGTGTTTATTGTCGTGTTCGTCGGGGAGGATGATCTCGTTCGACTTGATGGAATCAAAAATGTCGCGAAGAAACTTTGGCGAGAAGTCTTTGCTATTGTTCTGGCCTCGCAGGTTTCTCGAGAAATCCTCAAATGTCATGCGCTTTGTCGACTTGAGGTTGGGATTGTGCTGATCTGTGTTGAGGATGATAATTGCGTAGGTGAGAATGAAGACAGCGTCCTTGTCAGCCACGTCGTCAGGGGTATTGCCGGAGCAGTATTTCTCGGAGAATGACTCCACGATCGAGGCGATTAGGGGAGCTTCTCCAGGAAGACGAAATGTCTCGAGCAGCACACGTAGGGCCTCGTCAATGCGTTTCCCGGTAAAATCGAACTGATCCATGAACGCTTCCAAGATGGCTTCGTTGCCCCTTTTGGATAAAAAGTCGCCCAGCACAGATTTGGACACGCGCGACGTCCCCTTGAGGAACTTTGCCACCTCGACAGGATTTTTCACATCACTGATGATGCCCTGAGCCTCCAAGAAACCTAGGCCATTCTTTGGCTTTTCATTGAAATACCCGGTTCCCTTGATGATGATCCTCTTTCTTCGTCGTCTCTCCCTCAGCTGAGCAGGATCAGGTAATCCAATGTAAGCAGAGGCGTCGTGTAATCTCTCAGCCAAAAACTGTATGTATCGTAGCAAAGCGTCCAAACACAGCGGCGGAACGCTTGTCGTACTCCACGTAGCCGAATCAGGGAGGGCATTGCGGGACAAGAGCCCAATCATGTCCTCGCAAAGATCGGCTCGATCTTCGTCGCAATCATAGTTGACGAAAAGCTCCGTGATGAATGTCGGCATCCTCGATAATACCCCAATACTTTCGACCATGGCCTGTCGGGCGTCGGGCTTGCGTGCTCCGCCTTCCAATCCGAGTTTTTGTCGATCCTTGACCGAGACTGGAGTAGAGCGGCCGCTACCTTGCTGCGACGGCGGCGGCTTCACAAGCTTTGGAGTTTCGGGAATCCCGGAATACAGAGACGAATCTATGCCTGTTTCGCGTGGAATGGGGACTGTAGGGTGAAGGCACGCAACCAGGTACGAGAGGAAAAGTTCTTGCTGCAACTTGAGGATCCCTCGGCAAGTGGCGAGTAAGGTCCCTGCAACAATAAGCGACTCCTGCAAGACGGCCATGTTGTCAGATCTAACAAGCTGGAAAAGGTAGCAGCACAAGCGGTCCTCGGCAATGGATGCGAGTGCCGGGTGGCGAGCTATAAACGGCCCCGAAACCTCGAGTGCGACGTGAAGAATGCGCATGGCCATGACCCTCATTGTATCTGTGTGCTGCCGGTCATTGGGGTCCAGAAAGCTAACGAGAACTCGGAAAAGCTCGCGTACTGAAGGTAACGAGTAAGGCTTGAGATCCAGAGACTCGGTGTCCTCTGCAGTTTCACTGCCTTGGCTGCCGCTGTCTGATGACGAGCTGCTGTGACTACCATCGCTTGAGGGATCCGGCGAGGCTGTATTCCGAATGTCCGTGGCTGGTAAATTGGTGGCATCAGCTACAGGTTCGACAACGCCGGGTACCGACTCTCCCAGTTTGATCCGTCCAACGTCGCTTTCTCCATGTCGCTCCATTTCTGGAAGGTCATTCCAAGGCTCAATCTGGAGATGCTTTACGTCTTCGAATATAATCTGACACATTCTCACCATGGACGCCTCGGCGGTTCTTCGTAGCACCGGTGAGAAGCGTGGCTGCGAACAAATAGCCAGTCCGCGGCCCATCATGTCGCAAACACTCTCATCGCTGAGGATATCACCACCCGGCCCCGACATCATGTCTTCCATGAGGTTAAGAATCATGAGCAAGACGACCTCGCCTTGCGCCGAGTCGCTTACATCGAATTGACAGTGAGTCACGGCAGCCGAGAGCGACTGTAACGCCAAGGCGAACCGAGGAGACTCGGGGCAGATAAAGCCGTATGCGAGGAACTTTCGCAAAGCTCCCAGAGCAAGTATTGTTATGGGAGCCGCGGTGCCCTTCGCCTGTATTACGAGCAAGAAAGGAGCTAGAAGCGAAGGCGCATCGAAAGTGTGGATATCTGCATATATCCTTAGAAATCGCCCAGCAAAAGGGTATATGGGAGCTCCTACCTTTCACAGAGGCAATCTCGTATCGTAGCTTGCCAAACCCAGTAATCATGGGGTTATCCTGAATGCTCCTCCCCCTCTGCCCACGCAGTCCCCAGCGATTGTTAGCTGTTGTAGCTTCGGAGCCGCTCTCATCACCGCCTGAGGTTAGCAAAGGGCTCCTGGTCCTGATCCTTGTCGCAGAACTTGGCGAGGCGAGCTGTAGCGGATTAGGGCTGCCGCCGAGGATCGCAGAGACCGACGAATGCGGTGACCGCGCATGTTTTTGAATCGCGGAGGTAATTGATATACACTCAGATATGACTAGCGATATAGGATCGACGGCGACGGAGACGGGGCGACTGCGATATTGCATCCGTGGGGCTTCGCTGGTCTGGTTCTCTTGACACGCTGTCAATGAAGGCCGTGAGGACCCGACTGTAGCACCGGCCCGACCATCTCGACACATGATGTATGTCAGATTTGGAGTAGTCGTTTCCAGTCGGTTCGTTCAGGAATCGAGTAGCTGCTAAGACCAGTGGTCGGAGCAAGATACCATTTGTGTCTTTCGTCCGTGATGCGATGCGGCGCTTGCGAGCTGGCGCCGAAGTAAATGTCAAGAGACAAGTGGCTAGTCCTCGACGACCTTTGCGGATAGGATGTCAATATCTAAGCATTGGCTTCCGTGTGAGTCCGTATCTGCACGCGCACCGTTCTGGCGACGGCTTCCAGGCAGGCGTTGAATGGCTCCTGGCGCCTCGGTGTTGCGAAGTCGAGGTGCCTTCATAATACGTAGCTACTTAGAGAGCATGGGTGATGCACGGGGCCCCTGCCTTCTAGGGTACTAGGGGAGCGTAGACGATAAACCCCCCCCCTGCGGTAGATTACTAGGCATGGGGGAATAAATATAAATATTACTTTTTATTTTTATAATTAAACTTATTATAATAGCTTTATATATACTTTATTAAATACTTTTTACTATTAAGTATAGTAATAAGAAGCTAGGGAAATAAAGTTAATATATATAAGTATTAAGGACTAGCCTTAGTATATTTATATATAAGCGTTAATATTAGTATTAATAACTATATAGGAAAAGGAGGACTTATAAGTAGCCCTTTTCTAGAGCGCGTGTGTTACGGAATAACTAATATCTAGCTAAATAGACGTATATTTACTTTATAAATACCTCGAATAGCTAAGCTATTATAAGGTATATTATTTATCTATAGTTATAGAGGGTATTACTTAGCAAGAGGGGGCTATATAGTCTTATTACTTAATCCTTAGTAATACTAAGCTAGCTAAGCTAAGCTTAAATAACTAAGGGTAAAAGTAGGGCTAGAGCTAGGCTTTAAGAAATATACTATATTTAAAGTAAGCTATATAATATATAGTAGTAATTTAAGCTAGAGAAAAAGGAAAGAAAAAAGGGGAAAAAGAGAAAAAAAGCCTCCTTATATATATAATCTTTTTTAATAGAAATACCCCCTTTCTTTACTAACTAAACTATTTCTTAGCTATATTATCTATATTATAAATTAAAGTATAACTTAGAAGTTATATAGTTATTATTTTATTGTTTTATAGGCCTTTATTATAGCTATATTAATAAATCGATATAGTTATCTTAATAGTCTTTAGCCTTTAAAACTAAAGAGTAACTTAAAGGTTAAGTAATTAACTTCTTATAATTCTTATAAGCTTTTTATTTAGTTGTATAAATAGTTATATTAATAGTTATTTTAATAGGGGAAAACTACTAATAGCCTATGGTAATATAGTAAGATAAGGTTACCCTCCTATAATAACTTCGTAAAATTCTTTCTTAATTATTAAATACTTAATATTAACTTATTCTTATTCTCTAGATTAAATAGTTCTTATTATTTATAAAGTATTCTCTCTTATCCTTTATCTCTTTAATTATATTAGCGCGAGTATAAGTTAATTATATTTATAGTTAATTTATCGCGATATTTTTACTTTCTTTAATATTAGAGTATACTTAATTAGCTTAAACTAGTTAATTCTTTAGCGCTATACGAACTTCTACTTTAGTTTACTTATCTATATATACTTAATTAAATACTATTTACTTAGCTAAGCCTCTTTTTATATCTTTTCTAAGTATTTTTAGGTTTTTAGTAATATTTCCTCTTCCTCGCTTAGTCCCAATATCTCCGCTCCTTTATTAAGAAATAACTTAAAAAGCCTTTATTATATATATTTAATACGTATAGCTACTAGCTATAAGCTTATAACTAACCTAACTACTATAACGCTTACTAGCTATTTAACTATAACCTTAGTATAACCCCTTAGCTAGTATTAGCTTAAGTAGCTAGTATTAAATATTATAAGTCTAGGCTATATATAGGTATATAAGGGATAGGACTATATTATCTAGACTTTTATACTTACTTTTCTATTTATTATACCCTCTTTTTTATATAGCTTATAAAGCTATTTATAACTACTTACTTAACTATTAATATAACTAAATAAGAGACCTATAAGAAAGGTAGGAAGGTAACTACTTAACTTTTAAGTTACCCTTTAACTTAAGGAGCTAAAGACTATTAGAATAACTATATTAAATTATTAATATAGCTATAATAAAGGCCTATTAGAATTATAAGAGAATTATTAAATAACCTCTTAGTTATTCTTTAATTTATAATATAGATAAATACAGTTAGGAAGGGGTCTAGATAGTAAGGAAAGGGGGTATTCTTATTAAGGAAAATTATATATATAAGGAGGCTTTTCCTCTCTCTTTTCTTTTTTCTCTTTCCTTCCTCCCTAGCTTAAATTACTATAATATAATAATAATATATAGCCTACCTTTAAATATAGCCTCTTTTTTAGAGCCTAGCTCTATCCCTACTTTTACCCTTAGTTTTCTAAGCTTAGCTTAGCTAGCTTAATATTCCTAGGGATTAAGTAAGACTATATAGATCCCTCTTACTAAGTAATACCCTCTACGACTATAAATAAATAACGTGCTTTTAATAGCTTAGCTATTTAAGGTATTTATAAAGTAACTATACGTTTATTTAGCTAGATATTAATTATTTTATAATATCCCTACGTTTTAATTCTCTCTCTTATATACTTAAGCGCTTTAGTTCTCTTCTTCTTATAACTCTCTCTCTCTTTATATATCTATCTCGAGTTTTTAGCTTTTAAGGCGTTAGTTCTTTTTCCCGCTAAATTATTAAATAGCTTTATAAGCTATATAAAGAGAGGGTATTATAAGCGTTAAAGTAAGTATAGAAGTCTAGATAATATAGTCTTATTCCTTATATATTTATATATAGCTTAGACCTTTAATATTTAATACTAGCTACTTAAGCTAACGCTAGCTAAGGGGTTATACTAAAATTATAGTTAAATAGCTAGCTTATATTATAGTAGTTTAGTTAGGTATAAGCTAATAGCTAGTAGCTATATATATTATATATATATCTTAAAAAGTAGTTATTATTTTATCTTGCGAAATCTAGGTTAAGGGTTAAGTTAGGTTTAGGGTTAGGGGTTAGGTTAACCCTAGCTAACCTAAGCGGGCTATTCTAGCTTAACCTCGGCTTAAGCTAAGATTTATAAAGAATAGGGAGAGTTTTTTCCTTCTCTTTTAAATCTAAAAATAAGGTATTATCTTCCCTTATTTTTATTATAGAATAACTAATATTTAGCTAAATAGACGTATAGTTACTTCGTAAGTACTATAGATAGTAAAAGCTATACTAAGGTACGTTATTTTATCTATAGTTATAAAGGGTATAACTTAGTAAGAGGGATCTATATAGTCTTACTTAATCCTTAGAAATACTAATTTAGCTAAGCTAAGCTTAGATAACTAAGGGTAAAAGTAGGGCTAGAGTTAGGCTTTAAGAAATAAGCTATATATAAAGGTAAGCTATATATTAGTATTATTATTATAATTTAAGCTAAAGAGAAAGAAAAGAGAAAAGGGAAGAAAGGAAGGAAAAGCCTCCTTATATATATAATCTTCCTTAATAAGAATACCCCCTCCTAGCTATATTTATCTATATTATAAATTAAGGTATAACTTAGAGATTATCTAATAATTCTCTTATAATTTTAATAAGCCTTTACTATAGCTATATCGATAGTTTGATATTATTATTTTAATAGTCTTTAGCTTCCTAAGTATTAAGAAACGACTTATAAAGCTTTTATTATACGTATTTAATAGTTATAGCTACTAGCTATAAGCTTGTAACTAACCTAACTACTATAACGCTTACTAGCTATTTAACTATAACCTTAGTATAACTATTAAGAAATAACTTAAAAAGCCCTTATTATACGTATTCGATACGTATAGCTACTAGCTATAAGCCCGTAACCAACCTAACTACTATAACGCCTACTAGCTATTTAACTATAACCTTAGTATAACCCCTCGGCTAGTATCGGCTTAAGCGGCTAGTATTAGATATCGAAGGTCTAGGTTATATACGGGTATATAAGGGATAGGACTATATTATCCGGACTTCTATACTTACTTTAATACCTATAATACCCTCTCGCTTATATAGCCTATAAAGCTATTTAATAACTATTAATATAACTAAATAAGAAGCTTATAGGAAATATAGGAAGGTAACTACCTAACCTTTAAGTTACTCTTTAATCTAGGAAGCTAGAGACTATTAAAATACTATATTAATCTATTAATATAGCTATATTAGAGGCTTATTAGAATTATAGGAGAATTATTAAATAACCTCTAAGTTACCCTTTAATTTATAATACGGATAATACGGCTAAGAAGAGGTCTATATAGTAAGGAAAGGGGGTATTCCTATTAAGGAAGATTATATATATAAGGAGGCTTTTCCTCCCTCTCTTCCCTTTTTTTTTCCTTCCTCTCTAGCTTAAATCACATACTACAATATATTATATAGCCTACTTTTAAATATAGCTTCTTTCTTAGAGCCTAGCTCTAGCCCTACTTTTACCCTTAGTTACCTAAGCTTAGCCTAGCCGGCTTAGTATTACTAGGGATTAAGTAAGACTATATAGATCCCCTTCTTACTAAGTAATACCCTCTACGACTATAGATAAATAACGTGCCCCTTATAGCTTAGCTATCTCTAGTACTTACGAAGTAACTATATGTTTATTCGGCTAAATATTAGTTATTCCGTAATAATAACCCCTCGGCTAGTATCGGCTTAGATAGCTAGTAATAAATATCGAAGGTCTAGGCTATATATAGGTATATAAGGGATAGGACTATAACGTCTAGACTTCTATACTTACTTTAATACCTATTATACCCTCTCTCTTATATAGCCTACGGAGCTATTTATAACTACTTACTTAACTATCGATATAACTAAATAAGAAGCTTATAGGAAAGGTAGGAAGGTAACTACCTAACCTTTAAGTTACCTTTTAACTTAGGAAGCTAAAGACTATTAGAATAACTATATTAAACTATCGATATAGCTATAATAATAGCCTATTAGAATTATAAGAGAATTATTAAATAACCTCTAAGTTATACCTTAGTTTATAATACGGATAAATATAGTTAGGAAGGGGTCTAGATAGTAAGGAAAGGGGGTATTCCTATTAAGGAAGATTATATATATAAGGAGGCTTTTCCTTCCTCTCCTCCCTCTTCTCTTTCCTTCCTCTCTAGCTTAAATTACTACTATAATAATAATATATAGCCTACCTTTAAATATAGCCTCTTTCTTAGAGCCTAGCTCTAGCCCTACTTTTACCCTTAGTTATCTAAGCTTAGCCTAGCTAGCTTAGTATTACTAGGGATTTAATAAGACTATATAGACCTCTCCCTCTTACTAAGTAATACCCTCTACGACTATAAATAAACAACGTGCTTTTAATAGCCTAGCTATTTAAGGTATTTACGAAGTAACTATACGTTTATTTAGCTAGATATTAATTATTCCGTAATACTAGGTTAAAAAGTAGCTTAAAGGTTAAGTAGTTACCTTTCTATAGTTCCTATAGGCTTCTTATTTAGTTATATCGATAGTTATATTAATAGTTATTAAATAGCTTTATAAGCTATATAAGAGAAAGGGTATAATAAGTATTAAAGTAAGTATAAAAGTCCGGACAATATAGTCTTATCCTTTATATACTCGTATATAGCCTAGACCTTTAATATCCGCTACTAGCTACTTAAGCTAAAGCTAGCTAAGGGGTTATACTAAGGTTATAGTTAAATAGCTAGTAAGCGTTATAGTAGTTAGGTTAGTTATAAGCTTATAGCTAGTAGCTATATATATTATATACGTATCTTAAAGGCTTTTTAAGTTATTTCTTAATAATTTCCTTCTTTATATTTAAGTCTAGATAATAAGTTATTATATTAAGGTTATTAAAGGGGCTTTTTAAAAAGCTAAAAGCTATATTCTAGTTTTTTTTCTTATAGTAATTTCTAGTAAAGTAATCTTCCTTTTTATAGTAATAGTAAGTTACTTTTTTCAGCTACTAATTTATTATATTTAATTTTATAGGGTCTTTATAAGTAACCCTATTTTTCTTTTTAAGTAAATTAATAATCTTAGTTATATAAAGTTTACTATTTTTCTATTATTACCTTTGTTTATACTTATTACGGAATAACTAATATCTAGCTAAATAGACGTATAGTTACTTCGTAGGTACCGGAGATAGCTAGGCTATAAGGGGCACGTTGTTTATCCGTAGTTGTAAAGGGTATTACTTAGCAAGAGGGGGATCTATATAGTCTTACTTAATCCCTAGTAATACTAAGCTGGCTAGGCTAAGCTTAGGTAACTAAGGGTAAAAGTAGGGCTAGAGCTAGGCTCTAAGGAAGAGGCTATATTTAAAGGTAGGCTGTGTAATATATTGTAGTGTATGATTTAAGCTAAAAAGGAAAGGAAAGAGAAGAGGGAAGAGAGGGAGGAAAAGCCTCCTTATATATACAATCTTCCTTAATAGGAATACCCCCCTTCCTTCCTAACTAGACCCCTTCTTAGCTATATTATCCGTATTATAAATTAAAGGGTAACTTAGAGGTTATCTAATAATTTTCCTATAATTCTAATAGGCCTTTAATATAGCTATATTAATAGATCAATATAGTATTCTAATAGTTTCTAGCTTCCTAGATTAAAGAGTAACTTAAAGGTTAAGTAGTTACCTTCCTACCTTTCCTATAGGCTTCTTATTTAGTTATATTAATAGTTAAGTAGGTAGTTATAAATAGCTTCGTAGGCTATATAAGAGAGAGGGTATAATAGGTATTAAAGTAAGTATAGAAGTCCGGACGATATAGTCCTATCCCTTATATACCCG
>KQ030574.1:21189-78797 GCA_000956045.1 Hirsutella minnesotensis 3608
CGCGTCGGTGTCGCCGCCAGCAACTCCTCCTCGAGCGTGACCTTGTCGGGAGACGAGGACGCAATTGCCGAGGTGCAGCTCGTGCTTGACGACGAGAAGCTTTTCAACCGGCGCCTCAGGGTCGACAAGGCGTACCACTCCAACCACATGCTGCCCTGTTTCGATCCCTACGTTGAGTCACTCCGCCGCTCTGGCGTCCAGGCACACAAGCCTTCCGGCACTCGCCCGACTTGGATCTCCAGTGTTCACGGCGCCAAGGTCGATTCGGAGTTCGGCCTCGGCGACACCTACTGGGCCGAGAACATGACAAAGCCCGTCCTCTTCTTGCAGGCGCTCACCGCCGCCGTCGCCGTCGCCGAGTACGACCTCGTCGTCGAGATTGGCCCGCATCCGGCGCTCCAGGGGCCGGCCACCCAGACAATCCACGAGGTACTGGAACGCGGAATCCCGTATCATGGCCTGCTTTCCAGGGGAACCGACGCCGTCAAGGCCCCGTCGACGGCGCTAGGCTTCCTGTGGTCGCATCTGGACGAGACCACCGTCTGCCTGGACAGCTACGAGAGGGCCCTGGCTGATGACGAGCGCCCGTTTGAAGTCGTCAAGGGGCTGCCCGCTTACCAGTGGAACCACGAGGCGCGACACTGGCACGAGTCCCGAACCTCGCGCAGGACGCGTTTGAGGAGCAGGCCGGTCCACCCGCTCCTGGGCCACCTCACGCCCGACAGCTCGGCGCACCACATGAGCTGGAGGCACCTGCTGCGAGCCAGCGAGATCGAGTGGCTCTCCGGCCACCGGATTCAAGGCCAAATCGTCTTCCCAGCAGCGGGTTACGTCTGTGCCGCCCTGGAAGCTGCATTACTCGCGGCGGGCGACGACGAAGTAGGCCTGGTCGAGCTCGGCGATTTCGTCATTCACCAAGCCGTCACCTTTGACGAAGACGACTCTGCCATTGAGGTGCTCATCTCGCTCGAGGATGTCTTCCGTCCACGGCCAGATTGCATCCAGGCCAAGTTCACGTACTCGGCTTCCCTGACCGCTGAGGCCGACGACCTGACCTTGGCTGCCAGCGGAGAGCTCAGAGTCAAGCTGGGACGACCAGATTCCGCGGTCCTCCCTGCCCGCCAGCCACCGACCCCTCAGATGATCGGTGTCGATCCTGAGCGCTTTTACGAATTCGTGGCCAGCCTGGGCTACAACTTTGGCGGATCCTTCCGGGCTCTCACTTCCATCAACAGAAAATACGGCAAGTCTTCGTGCCTGGTCCAGACATCGGAGCCCAGCCCTTCCGACCTCGTAAAGCTGCTCGTGCGGCCAGCCGAGCTCGATGCCTCCTTCCAGGCCATCATTCTAGCCTACAGCTACCCGGGCGACGACCAGCTCCTGACGATGCATCTTCCGACGAGCATCGGGAAGATCAGGATCGATCCGTCGCTCTGCGAGGGGGAGAACCCGTCCCTCGCGGCCGACTCCCTTGTCACCGCGAGACTCGGCAAGGGAGCTGGGATCCTGGGCGAAGTCAGCCTCTACACAGACGGCAGCTCTTGCGCCATGGTTCAAATGCAGGACGTCAAGCTGGTGCCGCTCAGCAGGATGGCCGTCGGGGACTATAGAAGGGTCTTCTCCAGGACTCATTGGGTCAACAGCATACCGGACGGCATGGCGGCGGCGTGCGACACCTTGCTGACGCAGTATCATGAGGATCTCCGGACCGCGCTGGAGCGGGCGTCGACCTTTTACCTGCGGCAGTTCGACTGGGACGTCCTGGCCGATGACCCCTTGCGAAGCCAAGGTCTCACCAGTCACTATTTGCGCTATGCTCAAAATATTGCTTCCGAGATGGAGGCTTGCAGGCACAAACGGCCTCAGGAGAAGTGGCTCAAAGACGCCGTTGAGGACATCATCGAAGCCACAAGGCCATTCGAACAGGACCCGGCGATCCGCGCGGTCCACCTGGTCGGACAGCAGATGCCGAGGGTTCTTAGGGGCGAGACCACGATGTTGGAGGAATTCCGCAATGAGGCCCTGCTGGACGAGTACTACATGAATGGCTTCGGCTTCCGCCAGTCGCGCCAGTGGCTCGCTCGTGCCGTTTCCCAGATTACTGATCGCCACTTACATCTGAACATACTGGAGCTGGGTGAGTAGTGGCTGTCCCATGGTTCGATAGGCAGGCTTTCAGCTGACTGGCGCAATATAGGTGCCGGAACTAGCAGCGATGAGGACAATGCCAGGCGACCTATGACGAACGATTTCTTGACTTATACCTTCATTAACAACTCGCCCGACCTTCAGGAGACGGCAGACGAAGCAACTCGCACCTATTTTAAGGCGCTCGACCTGGAGCGCGACCCTCTTGAACAGGGATACGCCGAGGGCGCATACGATTTGGTCATCGCCCCGTTCACCTTGCACGCAACAGAGCAGCTCGAGCGCACCCTGCGCCATGTTCGAAAGCTCCTCCGACCCGGTGGATTCCTCATCGCAGCCGAAGGCAGCGGCGACGACGAGCCAAGCGGCGTTCATGGCTTCGTCTCGGGCACCCTCCCTGGCTGGTGGCTCGGAGCTGACGAGGGAAGAGCCTTGTCGCCCTTGATTGCCACCGGAAAATGGAGCAAGCTGCTCCGGCTTACGGGCTTCTCAGGAATTGACACGACGGCGCCCCAGGCCTTTGAGAACGTCTTGAAAATGACCGTCTTTGTGTCTCAAGCTGTTGATGAGCGGGTGATGCTGCTGCGGGAGCCCCTCGCGACGGCGGCGGCATCTTCGCCCGCACGCGTCAAGAACCTGGTGATTGTTGGCGGGCAGACGGAACAAGTCGCGAAACTAGTCGAAGATTTGAAATCTCTCAACTTTGCCGAGGAAACGCACGTCTTCCAGACGTTGCTCGACGTGGACTATTCCGTCATCCAGCCAGACTCGGCCGTCATTTCCCTCACGGAGCTGGACGAGCCCGTCTTCAAGGCCCTCGACCCGGAGAGGTTCGATGCCTTCAGGTCCATGTTCAACGACGAGAAGACGCTCCTCTGGTTGACCAGCGGCCGACTGGGGCGGGAGCCCTTTGCCAACATGACGATTGGGTTCGGACGCACCGCCGTGCACGAGACGCCGACCCTGCGGCTGCAGTGCCTCGATGTTGCCGATCCGCAGAAGCTCGAGGCTCGGACTGTGGCCGAGGTGCTGCTCCGGCTGCACGTGGCCACTAGTCCTGCTGTCGAGCAGGTCCGGGCGAGCAGGATGCTTTGGGTCGTCGAGGCCGAGATCGTCCTCGACGATGCCGGCCGCCAGCTAGTGCCACGGCTCCGTCCCGTCACCGCGCGCAATGATCGGTACAATTCGGCCAGGCAGCCGATCTCGCATGAGGTGGACCTGACAAAATCCATCGTCAGGGTGTACCAAGGCGACGAGGGGTGGAGCGCCGAGGAGTTGCCGCAAGCCGATCTTGCAAAGTCGGCGGACCAGCAAGTTATGCAGCTGCGGACTGTCCGTTCTGTTATGTCCGCCATTCGGACGCCCATCGGTCCCAGATATCTTGTTTTGGGCGTCGATTCGCACACAGCGGTCAGCTACCTCGCTCTGGTTTCTTCCCTAACATCCCTCTTCAAATTCCAGGAGGACTCTGTGATTCCCTGCCCGCTCTCGGCTAACGTCTCCTCCGACAATCTGATCGATAATGTGGCAGCTCATCTAGTCGCCACGGCCATCATCGCGCCAATGTTCGGCGGTCAGACGTTGGTGCTGCACAATGCCAGCATGTCTGTGGCCAGGGCTGCAGCCGCGCAGGCCGCAGCTAAGGGTGTGACGGTGGTGTACGCGGCGGATTTGACAAGCAGGGATGAAGTGCCTGACACTTGGATCCGGCTTCCACCTTGCGCTAGCCAGACTGAGACCAGACGAATGTTCCCGACCAACGTCGCCTGCTTCGTCGGGCTATCCGATCATGAGACCCGGCCGTCGGAGAATGAGGCAACGATTCAGGCATGCTTGCCCCTTCATTGCCGTAAAGAGACGGCAGCTACGCTATACTTTGCCGAGGGCTGCGACGACGGCTCGTCCTGCGACGCCCTGTTGCGCTACCTGCTCCACGATGCTCTGGGCTACGCTGACGCCAAGGGCTGCGACGACGGCTCGCCCTGCGACGCCCTGTTGCGCTACCTGCTCCACGATGCTCTGGGCTACGCTGACAAGGTCCAAGTCGAGGCTGGCTCGCGAGCGGAATCAGTCGAGGTCGGGCGTCTGTCCAGCGGGACGGTGCGACCGACGCACCCGGCAACAATCATCGATTGGGCGAGCTCGACCTCGCTGACGGCCTATGCTACGCGGCTGGACTCGATGCCCATGTTCCAAGACGACAAGACATACTGGATGGTCGGTCTGACAAGCGCCCTGGGCATCTCGCTTTGCGACTGGATGATCGATCGTGGGGCCAAGAGCTTGGTTCTGTCAAGCCGAAGCCCCAACATCTCTGCGGACTGGATTGCAGCCCACCAGCGTAAAGGTGTCCGCGTGACTGTAATTCCATGGTAGGTGGCGTGCGCGAGCAGCATCGCCCTCTCCCCCACTTGCGCCCGAGCCAATTGACTAACCAGCACGGTTTGTAGCGACATAAGTGACGAGGTCCACCTGAAGCTCGCCCACAACCTCATCTGCGCCACTCTGCCGCCCGTCGCAGGAGTACTGAACGGCGCCATGGTGCTGCGAGATGTATCGATCCACAACATGTCCTTTGAGCAGATGGTCGAGGTCCTCCGTCCCAAAGTCAACGGCACCATCAACTTGGACCGCCTCTTCTGGGACGCGAAACTCGACTTCTTCATCCTCTTCTCGTCCACCTCGTGCGTGGCCGGGAACCCGGGCCAGGCCAACTACTCGGCGGCCAACGCGTTCCTGTGCGGGCTGGCGGCGCAGCGGCGCGAGCGCGGCCTGGCCGCCACGGCCCTCCACTGCGGGGCCATCATCGGCGCCGGCTACATGGCGCGCGAGTCGAGCAAGGCGCTCGACCTGACCGTGTCCAAGATGGCCATGATGCACCTATCCGAAGAGGACTACCACCAGCTCTTCGTCGAGGCCATCGACGCCGGCCACGCTGACTCGCCGGAGCCGGCGGAGCTGACGACCGGCTTCCTGGACATCCAGGCCAACTCGGCCAACAACCCGCGATGGCAATCCAACCCGACCTTTGAGTCGTTTGTCATTCACCAGAGCGGCGTCCAAGAGGACAAGGATGGCAAGAAGGCAGGGGCTTCGGTCCAGAACCGGCTCCAAGCCTGCCAGAGTCAACAAGACGTCCTCGACGTCGTCAAGGGTGAGTCTGGAGCCTTGTCAAGCCTCGATGACAGAATGTCAAGCGGCAGATGATGCCTGGCCTCGCGAGATGCGGTGATGCTGACGGGGAAAAAACCACAGAGACTTTTGCGGCGCAGCTCCGCTACGAGCTGCAGATGACGACGCCCGACGACGACCTGATGGCGATGCGCGGCAACGAGATGGGCCTCGACTCGCTCATCTCGGTTGACATCCGGTCCTGGCTCCTCAAGGACTTCGGGGTCAGCATCCCCGTTCTCAAGATCATGGGCAACGACACCATGGGCACCATCGCCGAGCACACGGCGCAGAGCGTGCCGCGGGAGCTGATCCCGCAAGTGAAGGCCGACGAGACCGGCCCGTCGATTGTCGAGCCGACGCAGGCTGCGGCCTAGTCGCACTGGGAATTGGACTACTGCCGTGGCGACTCATGTGACGTGTGTTGCCTGACACCCAGAGATGGATTAGAGTAGGGCCGAACATGTTGTGTGTAGAAAAGACTTGGCACCCGTTAGTGCTGCAAGGTGACTTATCTTCAAGAAGGAAAAAGTAGACTCAACAATGGAGAAGGGATTCTGTCGCACTCCAGCCCTGAGCCACGATCGCAGCACCTGGCACATTCCAATGGTCTCGGCATCAAGCTGGCTGCGAAGGGAAGTCACCATGCGGCCAGCGGCTGAGAATAGCATTTCACATTCTGCTGACATGGGCTGAATCGTAAGGAAGTCAAGAGCCATTCGCGACAGCCGAGGGTACCGTCGCCTGCGCTCGTGCCAGTACCAAATCGGATCCCTGAGTGCGTTTGGCCACAGGGTGGGCGTGGTTCAGCGACTTGATACGCGCAGAGAAGCCAAGTCGCCTTGTTTCAAGGAGCTGTGAAACCGGATGTATGCCGCTTTCTCGGTGCAAGACTGAGATTGGCGTGGTTTTCCAGTTGGGAGGATAGCTCGGATGGCCTGTTTGAGGGCTTTGCTCATTTTCCGCACAATTTGTTGAATTCTAGATGGTCTTTCCTTCGTCGGCTGTCTCCAGCGCGGCGAGGTTGTACCTGGATACCAGGCCTCCGCGCCGAAGAGCAGAATCGGTTCGACACAGGCTCTGACGGCCCTCTGCACAGCGCTTGGCTGGGGGCCGCGCCGCGTGTTCCCTAGGCTCCGGATGTGGTGAGCGACTGCTTGAGCCTAGGCTGTCCACTTCTCAACGTGAGTCTTGAATGTCAACTTTCTATCAAGCCAGAGGCCTTGCCAGCGGATGGCTTCTTCTGGGTGCTTCACAGCGTCGCCATGGCGAATAGGCGGCTTGGTTTCCCGCGTCCTCAGTGAAAAGTGCATGACCTCTGTCTTCTCTGGGTCGAATGAGATGCCGTTGGCGGCGTCCAGTCCACGAGCTCTTGAATGTAATCCGATGCTTTCCTGGCTGTTTCATCCAGGGACTGTCCAGTGCAGAGGATGGCGGTATCGTCTGCGTTACCGAACCGTCCCTCGGGGTTGCCCAACCGGTAGATTGGTTCGGTGTAAAGCAGGAACAAGATCGGAGAGACGGGCGATCCTTGTGGGAGGCCGCACTGCAAGGGCGTCGTAGGTGTCGTGATGTCCTGGTATCTGACTCTGGCGGAGCGGCCGCTCATGAACGAGCCTGTCCAGCGTGCAAGATTGTCCGGCCAGCCTTGCTCACGGAGCCTCAGAACAAGCCTGTTGCACATGGCTGTGTCGAAGGCTCCCTGGATGTCCGCTGTGACCAGTGTGGCCGCCTGTCCGCGTGCGAATGCTTCTTCAATATCTGGCGGATAGTTCCTCGCATTACTTTTACTATATACAAAGGTTTTAAAAGTCCTACTATCATTTCGTTTTAAGGTTTACTTAGAAGTAGTTTATATAGTTTAATTATATAACTATTTTACTTATATTACTTAACCTAGAAATTACCGCCACTTATTATAATTTAGCTATATATTTCCTAAATGGGAAATAATATATATAGTATAGAGTAAAAGATACTAATTATTCCTAAATATTTTATAACTTTAATTTATAGCTCTAATCCTAATAAATTTAAGTTAAAAGGTTAAAAAAGCGTATAATAGGTTATTATATAGCTAAAAGGATTAGGAAAGATACACATCTGTATAGAAGCTTTTTATAGGAAATTTATAGTATGCTTATATAAGCATATATCTTAATAATAGCCCTGTTATATCAAGGTACATACGAAGTAGCTATACGTCTATTCGGCCAGATATTAGCTTTTCCGTAACAAGCATATACTAGTCTTCTTAGAGAAGAGACGGTTCTTTCGCTCCTGCGCAGGCGTTGCATAGTTTACTTAGTACAAGCTCAAGGCCGGCTCAGGGTCGCTTTAGGCTGCTCGGCGCGGCTTAGGGACATGGACGGGAAAGGAAATTTTATATAATGGAATTTGGATCGTGGGGTTTGGATCGTATATTGGGATGTAATAGTTTTACGACGACTCTACCTCTACTGCCTACCTCTGCTGCCTCAGATGCCTTAAACGCCGCTATTCCCGTGCCGCGAATGTGCGCGTTCTCGATGATGAAATTGAACCTTATGCCACCAGACTCACGGTCTAGAAATTCAAAGAAATAATATGCGACACAAGTCTTTTACGCCGGAATGTGACCACAATCCTAACCCTGCACAGATGATAGTGCCGGTTCAATACGAACCTCAATAGGCATAACTTCCTTCCAGCCCATGTTCCAGAGTCGTTATATCCGAAACCCGGGCCGCGTTCACGTGGTCTCGGCAGGTCTCAGGCTCAGCCTCCGTGGAATCAAATGAGTGCGCGAAACAGTGCCTAAGCATACCCGAGATGCCCTTCCTCCAACGATTTGCTTTGCGACCTTTTTCGACTTGGATCCCAACGCAAAAGGGCCCAACTTGGCGTCTGCGATCATGAAGCGTGCTCTTATATCAAATAGGTCAATCCACTCCAATCATGTTCCTTTTTCAGGTATTGATAAGCTCCATAATGTGTTACCGTGGGCATGGGCGAGAAAAGAAGGGTCTTGCTATTCATTTTGGCTGTGCCAGACTTGCCACCGAAAAGTGAACCACCTTCTACCACAAGACGTTGTCTCTCCAAGTCGAATCAGTGCTCACGTCGCAACTTTCAGCCGCATCAACGGAACATACCGACGAACCCTTGCTGAAGGGATCATTATTAGGCATTCATGGATTTCCTCCTTATCCCTGGAACGGTACTGCAGTTGGAAGTACAGTCAAATGGCCGGAGTATTGCGCTCATAATGTAAGTGTTCTATATCGAAAGGATTTTCAGCGAACTACGGGTATTAAGAAGCTTAATCCTATTAATAGGTGCCCATGTTTCTGTCATGGCATCGACCATACGTCCTCCTCTTCGAGGTAAGTTCACCATTCTCTACGACTAAGAGCTAGTCTAGTATCCTTATATTCCTAGTCATCGTTAGTTACGCAGGCTATGTCCATAACTGGTCGTTATCCGGCCTCTACTCGTGCCCGCTACATCCAGGCCACCCAAAGTCTCAAGGCACACTTCTGGGACTGGGCCGCGGATCCAACTGTTCCCAGCTCGACTGCTCTACGAACTGTTCCGATTAATACTCCCAGGGGCCGTGCTTCACTAAATAGCCTCTTGGTTGGTTATACGTACCCGCGAGAAGCACTCTCCAACGCCTTTGGCCTCCACCTCCCCAAAGGAGAGTCAGGCGCTGCCCTTTTGACCGGTGCGACAGCAAAGGTTTACAGGCGCCGTCGTGAGTTTAAGGTTCCCATGTAGTGGCGATATGTTTCTGATCGAAGCCGTACCGGGCCTTTACAGACTCTAGGAGTCTAGAGGAGTTCTCAAACAACATTGAAAACGTTCACAACACTGTCTATATATATGCGGCCTGCCAAAATTAAAGCCATGTCTAATCTCGGCTATGCTGGGTTTGACCCCCCTTTTGAGCCTTTCCTCTTACAAACATGATTTTCACTTAGACTGACGGATGAATTCCATCACCAGCATGTTGCATCATGCCAACGTAGACGGACTATACGCCTTGTGGCAAGCGTCTCAGCCTGACAAAGCCCGTCTCACTGAGACATGTACGCCACAAGGCTCTCTTGAAGGGCTCAACACCCCGTTACCCCCATTTATTCCCCGCGCAACCAAACCCACACTCAATCCACCATCACTTCTACATATAACCTGGGATACACATATCCTGGCCTTGAACAGGGCGGAAGCACCAGGCCGCAGAAACGAAACGAGAATTCGGAAACGATGGCTCCTTCCAACATTGTGCTACGGGACATGCAGTCCGCCATGCACCAAGCAGTGCCAGCAGCTGTCCATCAATGGGAAGCACCGGCTTATGGCCTTGGCCATCATCCTTCACCTCAGTCTGCGGAAGATAGGAGGCATCGCGCTATCAACATGGTCAACAATCTTTACTCTAGCAAGGCTCACCAACAGCAACGGACAGTGTATGAGGCAGCGATCCATTATCGTGATAATGAAATTCCGGATCACCCGGCTACTATAGAAGTCTTTCTTTGCGATGTTCATGTCGGCGATGTTGCCATTTATGAACCCGGAGATGGCATTCAGACAGCGAAACTGCCTCTCAATAGAGCTATGAGAGCCTGCACTGAGAAGGGCATTACGCCGGACCAGTACGAGAACGAGCTGAGCGTTACGATTATGACGGTAAGTTGCACTACTCCTAAGCAATTTCATATCTCTACTCCGTCGGCTCCGTACAATGCCTTTACTGCCTCTGCTGCCTTATTGCCCGTGCCTACCTTTGCGCCGGGGAATCGGGCATCCCGTAGCGAACACTAAGCCTGCTATTTAACTAAGGTTCTCGTTATATATATATCAAACTAACTAGTTGGTTATGTAGAATAGTGGCCGGAATATCCCACTTGATCAGATCCCTAGTTTGACAACGGACATCGAGACCATGACAGAAACTCCGCCTAATTCAAATGACGAATTCCCCTCTATCACAAATCGGAAGAAGAAACCAGGTCATTTAAAACAGCATATCGAGAAGTCACAGCAACAGAATCAGTATTCGACAGGATATGGAGGGCAACAGCAGCAGGGTTCGACGGGATATGGAGGACAACAGTAGCCGTCGCCGTCCTCGGACTACTAGAAGGGCAAACGAGGCAGCAGATAAACAAGAAACGGCAGTGGTACCAAAGATCTTGGAGAAGCGAAGAGGTAGCGCCGGTGACTGAATGACTGAAGGAAGCAGGGATGGCGTAACCATACGAAGACGCTGTCACAGCGGGTGGATATGGAGAAATAGGCAGGCTCGAATTAATGAAATGAAACGATTCCTACGGACTGTAGCACTTATTGTGGATTCCTACATGCAACGAGCGTGTGGCCAACTTTGACCTTGAATACCAGACAGTAGCATGTAAAGCTAACCCCCGGTCTCTTGGGTACATTCACATGACTGGCTGTAGCAGTGCAGGGTATTGAGGCGAGCATCGCAGCAGATAAGATACTTTTGTTTCCAAGGCATGTTTGAGGTTGTACAAGGTTGGGTTTCGTATCAGGCACGATGCAATGTGCAGGAGCAACAGTAGCTACTCTTGGCACCGCCCAAAGCTCCCTGTAGTCAATCCTTCACTTCCTCACACCGGACGGGTCGCCATCAATGACGATTGAGGCTCTCAGAGAGCCGAACCCCGACAGCGTAGCTTCATTATTCACGAGCCGCGAAAAGGCGGTGGACGGCCACAGACTGGAGGTATAGACGACAAGCAGAGCTATGAGTGGTGTCTGGGTTGTAAGTCGATGCCCAAACGCTGCATCCTTTCAACAGGGTCCAGAGAATGGACCAAGGAGGGACGCTGTAGTCTTTCCAGTGCAGGGAAATGTATGATTTGTTAAATATGAAGGTATTATGACTACTAAATCTACTTCTTGTTGAAGCTCTTCAATAATATTCAGCAATATATACATCTTATCAGTCTTATATTTATAGTTCCTATCTCTATAGCTCCTAGTTGATATCCATCTATCTATTAATTGCACTTTACATTCGTTTCGGAGTTTTTATCCCTACATGTCACCTACTGCATTTATATGCCAGACAACCACACCACATTGAGAGGCTTGGAGATGCCCCGGACGCCCGCGCCAATGCGGCCGTCAGCACGTGGAAACCTGCCAGATGGACGAGGGGTAATGTCGATCACTGGCCGTCAAAGACGACGCGAAATTGCGCTAGGTCTGGCCCGTCTTCGAGAAGAGTGCTCCGGCTTCGCGACGTCAGCCGCAGACGAAGTAATTATTCGGAACACTGTACATGAGCCTTAGGCATGCAAGTTGACTCTGTCTGAGTCCAACGATGTCGTTAAGGGCGCCGGCTGGCAGTTGGCATGGATGCCCATTTGTCGTCACAGTCGCGGGACCATGAGCATGCTGACAAGAGGGATCCCCAACATGGACTCTGCTTTGTTCGGACATCACAAATCACATTGGCAACGCTGCTGGCCAAAGTAAAACTTGGAAAACTAGGGAATCCGACGAGGCTGCAAAACCGGAATCGATGCTGGTCTCGGAGAGATTTGGGTTCGTGCTAGCGGAAGAGCGCCCGCCGGCCCGGTCGGCACCGGCCCGTCCGGCCCGGCTCGTCTGAACCGCTAATGTAGCAAGAGACGCAAGGGGTAGTTTGGCTTTGGGTTGTAACTGTTGCGTACTTGTACGTGGCGGCGATCAGGGGAGGACACGGAAGGCCGCGAGCAATGACCTTTCGGCTGCTTCACACACACTCCAATGTAAGTGCTTGCATGTCCGGACAAGGGACAGCTCGCAGAAGCAGAGGGGAAACCTGGCAGGGCAACGGTAGCTGCGGTCCTAGTAAAGTTGATGCTACCGCAGGCCCCGGGATCGGGCAGGGTGAGCGATGCTGCCCCGGGGAATATAATCCGCCAGTAGGACTGTAGGAGGCATGACGACATAATCAGGTCATGAGAGACTCGTCCGGAGCAGCCAACTCAAATGCAGCTTGCTTCCCTCACCGACCCGCAACCAGCATCACGTTGCGAGCAAAGGCTTTTGAGAATTTTATACTAGGTGCCCAGGAGCCATTTTGGGCTCTCGTCTAGGAGACAAAGAGAAGCCGACCTGGCGGCCACAACTAACTCGACAATGCAAAACGTCATTCTCAGGCTAAAGCAATACCTCGAGCGTTGTAGAGCGTCCATCTTCAAGGGGTCCTCGCCCGCTCCAGCAGCCCGTGCCGGCTCAAGCCAGAACAAGGTCGTCGCTCATGCACAGTCTCCGCCGAGAGACGACCAGCAACCTGGGCTAGAGCAGGGCTTTGCCAACGACAACGCACCGCTAGAGAGACTCCCCGCCGAAGTCCGACGACAACTCCTGTGCTTGCTTGAGCTCGACGACCTTCACGCCCTCGTCTCCGTGTCTCCTGTATTTCATGAACAGTACAAGCTAGACCGACGGTTTGTTCTCTGCACATGTCTCGACAACACGCTGCGCGATACGGCCGTCGATGCCTGGGCCGTCTTCCATTCGGGACAGGCCGCCTTCTTGGACTCGCGCAATGACCAGGCCGTCATGCAACTGCTGCAAACGTGGCAGAGCCGATCCAACCAGGGGAGTTACTCGCTCTTGTCTGACAGTCTCACGGAAGACGAGGCCGTGAGCCTGGCCGAGTTGCACACCTCCGTCATTACGCCCCTCGCCCGTCACTATGTAAGCTGGGCGCTCGGCAACCTTGCCAGCGAGTCAGAGACAGGCCAAAGTTGCGAGACCCCGGCTCTGAGCAGGACGGAGCAAGCACGGTTGACGCGCGCATTTTACCGGTTCCAGCTCTGCTGCAACCTCTTTGGCGGCGGCTACCACGAGACGATTGAGTCAAGCACCTTTCAGGCCGTCGACATTCTCAAGATGTTCTTTTGCATTTTCGAGCCGTGGCAGATTGAGGAGATTGCCTGCGTCTACGTCTTCACCAAGGCCCATTACGACGAGATTTTTCGAGAAATCGCTTGGGACTTGAGCAAGGACAATCCGCGTCTTGAAGATGGCCACGGAGTCTTTGACCTCGAAGACGCCTGCAAGTTCCCCGTGGCGATCCGTCAAGCCGAAGAAGTGACTGACATGTTCAAACCTTGAACAGGGACCCGCGATAGTCTTTTGCAGGGGACGACGTCTTGCGGGCTCAAACTGCTGCATACCGTTCTGTTCCAGATTCAAGACCATATGCATCTCGTCTCCACCATGCAGCAAAACATATCATGGCCTGCCGAGAACTTTCTCGGGAACGAAGCATTGGGCGAGCGAGCACAGTTCCAGCGGCGTCAAGAGCATCCCATGGAGCGAGACTTGAAGCAGCAACGGCGAGACGCGCTGCCCTTCAAGGGCGACCGTGAGCCCAGCGCGGACGGAGAGTACCCGCCACTCGCCTGGACATTGATATGGCGGGACACGTACAGCAACATTTACGGATACTATGTGCAGGATCATATCCGTCGCTGGGGCTACGTCTTTTGGGACGCGCCGCGGCTGGAGAGAACAGGGGGGAGGGAGGTGCTGGCGAGACAGTGGGAAGCTGACTGGGGCCCGACAGATCCAAGAGATCTCGTCATGTAAGATTGAGGATATAAGTTACAGGCGGACCGAATGGGTCTGCAGTATTGACCATGTCGTCCTTTTTGATGAAACCTTCATGTCGGGAAATTGGAAGCGGCAAAGATGCCAGCAGCAACCCCTAGGCAACTGCACTTGCCACTCTCTGCGGGCCGGGGCGTTGCATTGCAGGCGGCATGTAAGGTACGAAGTGATGGCGCCCAAAGATACAAGTGAAATGGCGCAGTGTACCCCCATTCGTCATGTACCTCGACCTCACCGTCTCGACACCCAAACATCTGGCTTGGCGGCGTCACTTCCCGAGTTCCTACATCTTTTTTGACTGCCCATCACCATCGCGCACTCTCTCTCTATCCTGTGAGCTGAACGAGCGCCAAGCTCACGCAAGCGAACCTGACGAGGCGCGGTACCAACGGCCTGACCGAATCAGCCAATGAATGACGTCGAGCGCGGCCCGACGTGAGCAATCCGGAGCCGAAATGGTGTCATTTTCCAGCCCAATTGCAATCCGCTTCATCTACGAATAACGGACCCCCCTTTGGCAAGCAGCATCGCCAAAGCCTCGTCTACCTTGCCGAACCTCGCGGCTGCACGCACACGACCTCCTATAACCTGCTGCCGCTGCCGCTGCAAGACACCTCGCTTTAACCGCCGCCACCGCCGTCATGTGCCGCTTCCTGGTTCGTCGCCCTCTGGACTCCTCTGCCAGAGCCTCGCATACTGACTCCACCCCCTTCCGTCCAGGTATACAAGGGCAGTGACGAGATTCTCCTCTCCAAGCTTATCCTGGACCCAGCCCACTCCATCCTCAAGCAGTCCTTTGACTCGCGCCTCCGACTTGTGAGATGCCCGATTTCCCCCACTCGCCGCTCCGGCAGTTCTGATATCATATCCACCATCTGCAGGACACCCGACGCGGACAAAACAACGCCGATGGCTTCGGAATAGGCTTCTACACCGACCCCAAGCTCGGCTGCGCCCCGTGCCTCTTCACGTCGACCATCCCGGCTTGGAACTGCACCAACCTGCAGCGAATCGCCTCCAAGACAGCCTCGCATCTCATCTTTGCCCACGTCCGCGCCACTACCGAGGGCTCCCTGAGCGAGGATAACTGCCACCCTTTCACCCATGGCAGCCTCATGTGGATGCACAATGGCAACATTGGCGGCTGGAAACACATCAAGAGGAGGCTCGGCGATCTCCTATCCGACAAGTGGTACCTCGGCGTCAAGGGCGGCACCGACAGCGAGTGGGCCTTTGCCCTCTATCTCGACACCCTCGAGCGCCTCGGCCACGATCCCAGCTCCTGTCCTGAAACGGGCTTTGGGCCGACGGTGCTGCGCAAGACCATGGAGCAGACCATTGCCCAGATCAACGAGCTGACCGACTCGATCCCCCAAGACGTCGTACAGAGCGAGGACGTCGATACCAAGAGCTTGCTCAACTTTGCCATCACCGACGGTCACAGCGTCATCTGCACTCGATACATCAGCAGCGCCAAGGACGAAGCCGCCAGTCTGTATTATTCTTCGGGCACGCAGTGGGTCACGAGGACCACCGACGCCGAAGATCGGCAGTACCAGATGGAGCGCAAAGACAAGGGCGCAGACATTGTTCTCGTTGCCAGCGAGCCACTGACATTCGAGAGGGGTGAGTTTGCCGACGCCTTAGCTCGCTTGCCCTAGAGTTTACGACTTGTCCTGGTGGCTAACCGGGCGTCAGAAAACTGGGTGAATGTGCCCACCAACTCTATGTTGACGATCCATCGTCAAACAGTCATGGTTCATCCCATACAGGACAAGTACTTTGACCGAGACCCCTATCATATCCGCTCCAGCGCCTACGTTCAGACAAAGGGTCTCGTGTCCAACGAGAAAGCCCCGAGCCCCGCAAACGAGCCTCCACAATCAATCCTCGAGGGGTACAGAAAGATGGCGAGACATCGTTCGGGATGTTCTGGGGGCAACAGCCCTGACCTCGCTCGTAGATCGCTAACTCCAGTCTCCTTGCGAGAGTCCAATCTCCCTCTTCGCTGACACCCTTCCCAAGATACCCGTGGAAAGTCAACGGACGGTGGTTCGGCCAGCATGGCCAGATGACCACCTCCAGTTTGGATGGATTCCCTGGCTCTGGCTCTTATAAGCTCGTGAGCTGCCTTAGGTTGCTTGGGGCGCCGCGCGAATCAACAACGTCCATCGCCGTGAGGGGTAACCGTCGACTTGTCATCTGAACGGTAGATTAGAGTTAATAACAATATCTGAGACGAGGAGCAATTTCCAGCCTATTCTTATACGTGGACCATCAAGCACTATGTCGATTCCAGTTACCATCATGGACGCCTATTCTGCTTCCGTCTCGACGACTGATGCATCTGTCATTGCCCTCTGGCACGCGGTGCTTCAAGCGAAAAGCTTGCTCAGCCATGTGCGTTGGAGAATCTCGACGCCCGGTCGCGCTTTCTCGGGCTAGAAGCAAGGGAGGGACATCTATAGACTTTCATCAGGCATAATCGACCAGTGGCTGTTTCTCGGCAGCGCCTTCACCATCTACCGTCGACGCTGCGTCCGCCGGTATGCGAGTAACGGGTGGGGAAAGGGCTGGCTGAAGCCGTGAGCAGGCAATCACGCGTCGAGTGCCATCAATCTTGAGCTAGACGAGGTTTTCGATTGCGACTGACGAGACGGCCCAAAGCAGGACGACGGGAGCAATATTTTTTTTGACAAGGCCGAATAGCAGCAATCTCCTCGGACGAAGCGGCCGGCATACAGAGCACGTACGGTGTCGTATTCCAAGAGTAAGAGTCGCCAGTCTCGTTCACAGGTATCATACCAGGACGAACAGCGCCTCCCGAACCCAGGATCACGATGCCGTGCTGCATCGGCATCATCCGGTATGCGTGGTGTCGGCACAGAACCCTCTTCAAGCTGGGCTGCACCGACAAGTGCGAGGGCTTGTGTCCGCTAGCCAAGCAGGAAGTCATGCTGTACACCCGATTCCGCTGGCAGTGCGAGGATTGCCACGGCCGACGACATGGTGCCGATGCCGAGCTGCGCATGGAGCACTGGAGCGATCAAGCGGAGCGCATCATTGCCGAGGATGGCAAGCAGGCCTGCCGGTACCGCCTCCTCAACCTACGGGACCAAGAAGAATTCATCGAGCAGATGCTGGAGCAGCAGCGGCTGAAGCAGGTCGAGGAAATCCAACAGGCGGAGCAGTGGACCAGCGACTATGGCCAGACGGCGTTCATGCTGCGGTACGGAGTTCAAGAACGGCCGGCGCCCAGTGCACAGCAGTCACGTCGGTCGGATCAAGAACAGGAAGCTCAGCATATTGCCGCCGAGAATGAGAAAGTCCTATCGCCGGGCCCTTCCGATAATGACGACGACAGCCTTGACGGGAAAACTGAAGCACAAATCAGCGCGGACGAGCTCAGACGCAATATTCAGGTGCTCCGTTCGCAGCAGCAGCCTGATCTGTTGGTGCTGCGAGACACGCTCAGATCGAACAGGGAGCTTCGGGAGCAACAGGAGAGCGGCCGGCGACTTGCACGGTTGACACAGGATGGAAGTCGCCGTCGCCGCGGCGGCGGCGGCGGAAGCGGCAGCGGCAACAACGAAAGCGGCGCTATGGATTCCTTAATTGGGAACCCCTTGGGCGACGCACGCGCCTAATACCGGGATAGACGGCGGCGAAATCGGCGCCAAAAAGGGCCGGGACCGAGAAGGGCGGCCGGTTGGCCGGTCGGCCGGTCGGCCGATTCAAAACCAATGACTGACATTGGGGAAACGGCCGTCTCGGTCGGCTATCGAGCATTGCACCGGCGATGAGGAGAGGATACACCGGTCTCATACATCGGTCTCAACGGTAAAAGGAGGGGGGTGTCTTTTGGAGAGGCCGGCGTTTAAACCGGTGCTGTAGGCAGGAGGCAAACTGGGGCGAGCGACGTGACGGGACACGAAACTGCTATTTCCGATACAAAGAGTATCGTCTCTTACCATTTCCCACCACGCCTTACCCATGACGCAAGGGGCTCGCTCGGACTCGCAAGCCACGAGGTAGCGTTCGGCATTGGGGCAGTCAGTTCTACAGGCGAAGGGCGAGAGAGATTGCCGACTGCCGCCGCCAGAGTCACCAGAAGCCAAGCACGCGGAATACGAGGGGGGGGGGACCAGGTGGAGACAGTCGGTCGGATGAACGGCCATCGGGGGTTGGTGTTGCAGGGCATTCACGATGGACATGATGGGCGTCCATGGGCCACTGACGGCGTTAAAGATGGAACTCTCTCTGGCTATAGATCGATCCTCGGGGTGGACGGGGAACCTAATAATGGAAATCGTGGCAGGATGGAGGGGGAGTGTCCGCCCGTCGTCGACGGTCACGATATAATCACGGCGTGTTCTTTTTTGAAGGATTGAAAAAGCTTGTTTGTTATGTCCGTCCCCGCAGCCTCTTATCGCCTATGTCAACCTGAGCGAACAGACTATTAGGCGAAGCTTTGGTGCAGATGGTGAAATTTGGGGGTGGGTGAATCAAGTCCCCGAGTGCAACGGCGGGAAAGGGGAGGGCTGACCCTCACACCCATCGGCTTCTTGTGGAGAAGGGAATCTCGTCGACCATGAATAGAGGAATAGGCTTTGCTCAATTGGCCATGGGAGGGTATGTCGATGGCTTCAGCACGGTCGTCGTCGTGGCTTGTCAACCCCCCCCCCTTTACCGCCTCACAACTCCTTGTCGTCGGGGGGTTTGGATCATTGGAGGGCCGGATCGAAAGTCTAAATGGCTAGCCTCTGGTCCGACTTGACACTTGGTCTAACGAGAGAGAGGGCTAGTGTCTTGTACTGGGCGGCGGCGTGTGAAAGGGCATGTGGTAGTTTCAGCATCCAACCCCCCTTTACGTCTGGGATTGGCGTTGAAACGAGATACCGCCAAGGTACATTTGGTGCTCGCATGCAGTTAGTAGGGCCGAGCTGAGTCTCTGTAAGTGCGCGAGTATTCGCAGCCAGGCAGCCCGGGCCTTGCACCAAGGCCCAGGGCTCGGGGCCTAACGACGACGGCGTCTGGCGAGGTGTTCCAATCACCGCTCTCCGCAGCCGTGGCCCTTTTGTTTGCTCGAACGGCTTTGTCCACCGCCTATTTGCGCCGCGTCGCAAAGTTTCGCGGCTCTATAGTGTCTGACACCCTCCCATTGTGATCCTCACGTCCGATATGCCACGCCGGCTTACGGCCGCCGACGCTTGTTGCCTTGGATCTGTCCGGACTTACGCCCTCTCCATCGGCACAAAGAACCGCCTGTCGGGCCCCCGTACGGCCACGTTGACATGCCCATGTGCCCGCTCCCGCCGTCTCCACTCCCCCCGGGCCGGAGCCGACCAACGGCGATAGAGGCAGCAGGGCGTCCTGAGGTGCCGGAGAGCCCGCCCAGGCCGCCGTCGCAGTGGCCAGCGTTTTGCGCCCCTGGCATGAGAATCTGCGTTAGCCCGGCGCCAGGGTCGCGGTGAGTCGTGACGTGTGTCACGCCTCGTCTGGACGATGCCTCGGGCTAGATGGACGTGGTTTTGTTGTCGCCTTGGGGGCACCGCTGCCAAACCGCAGACGCCACGACGCGCCAGTTTTGTCGTGAAAGCCACCTGGACAACTCCATGGCGCGCGTCGGTCAGCCATGATGCAGCAGCCATGGATCCCCGACACCTCGTCCCGTGCGCCAGCTGTATCCGCGTCTCGATGCGTTGCCTCGACGGCGTGGCGAAAGCGTTCGTCTCGAGGACAGAAGCAGCCCAGTGACTTGCTCTCGAGCTCGAATGATGCCGCCAGACGGACTATCCTCGTCGCTCGTGACAAGCCTCACGGCCGGATCACATGATGGCGCCTCGAGCAGCTAGCTCTCCAAAAGGCCGCCCTCGAATAAGCTCGAGCGCCCCATGCTCACTTACACGCACACCCCCCCCTTCTCCAGTAGTCTGCCTCTTGTCTCTCGTCTGTCCCCCAGACCACGCGCCACACGCCACAGCCCCCCTCTGCTATTCCCCGATCCTGGGGGTGGTGGAGGGCAAGCCAATCGCCGACGCCGTGCCACCTCGTCCGCCCGGTGGCTCGGGAACGAGGGCGCAGAATTCGCCGACAAGGGGGCTTCCAGAACCATGATTGGGGAAGGGGGTACAGATCATGGTTCCGTCGCTAATCGCAGTGCTCTTGCCGTCTCGCCTCGAGGCAATTAATTGACTCTGATATGGGCCTGGTCGCCGAGGCAGGATGGAGGCGCTGCGGCTTATGGCTTTCGGGCCCGCATTTTACCTCCCGGCCGGAGCGCGCTCCGGAGCCCGGAAGGCGTATAGAGCGGTGCCGGGAAGAGCAACGAGGCATGAAAGAAGCAAAAAAACGAGTGTAAACGATGATTGCTGCAGCATCACGGCAGCAAGTGCGCAGAATCGCAGAATCCACAGAAAACACTGCAGAAGAAGGAAAAAAGAAGGACAAAACGCCCGCGCCGTCTTCCCCGAACCATCAACCTCCTCGTCGCGCCCCTTGCCGCAGCCTGCGCGACCCTGGCGTCGGCAGCCCGGTTGCACGCGTCGACAACTTGACAGCCATTCTTGCCTGATACGCCCACTCTTGCCCGCTCCTCTGCCGTGCCCGGGCAGCGCACGGCCGCAGAGCGACGGGACGAACCAGCAACCGAAAAGCCTCACACCCCCTGTGACGCATCCGCCTTGAGCGTGCTGCGACTGACAATACTTTGTTGGTCGGCGCTAGTAAAGCGAGCAAAAGGTAGAGAGCAACGGCTTGGATCTGGTGGGCTTGCGCTGTGTAGGCGGTGCCGCTGACCGACTCAGTCCGCGACTGAATGGATCGCCGTCGAAGCCATGGGGAATCAGGGCCCAGGAGCAAATGCGCTTCCCTTGGACCCTCTAGGCCTAGGTTTCTGCCCGCGGCCTCGTCGGGTCTCGCCGCTCATCCTCGAGACCCCGTGATTCCCGCATGCGTGTCCAGCCGCCCGGCTCTACCGACCGCCTCGTCGCTCGGTATCGCACACTGTCCTTGCGATCCCAGCCTCGTCCGACGGGTAGCCGAGTCTCGGCCGCCGCTCGACGGCCGCGATCCTGGCCTCGTCTCCCTCGCTGTCCCACCCCGTGTCACGTCTTTTGTGCTTCTCGATCCTCCCGGGGAGCCGGATGAGACGCATCGTGTTTCCAGCTCTGCAGGGCCGGGAAGAGCAGCACGCGAAGAAAGAAAAAAAAGGAAGAATTCTCCGGACCGAAAAGAGATAAAGAAGAAGCACTCGCTACGTCACAGGACTGACGGCCCCAGGCCCAGCTGAGGATGCGCTCACTCCCCCCTTCTTCCTCGACGGGTCGCCGCGATTCTGTACTTCGGCTTGGCCCCCGAATCATTGGACGGCTCCCTGGACAACTCAGCGGCCGCGTGGGAATCAACAATGGCCGGAGTCCGCCGCCCCATGCCTGCTTTCTTCACCTTCCGTCGGTCGGCGCCGCGCTCAACCGACATACCATCACCAACACTCGACTCCCACTGAGCAAGATTGATGACGTACATTAGTATTTGAAAGAGATGATGCATTTGTTTGGTTGCCCATAAAGACTTTCTTCGTGTCAATAAGCTCGCTATGTGACTCCATGCAAAAATGCAAATGTCCACCTTACAAATTGAAACTCATGCAGCCTGTCCGTAATCGCCCATCGCCCTTGTATGCTTGCTCCGACCCGTGTGTAGATGGTCGAGTCTTGATGCCCAGTCTCTAAGACGCCTCCATTGCCCATCAAGCCCAAGAAAGCAAAGTCTTCTCTACCACGACACCATCAAGGACGGAAATACCATCCTTACTCTCAGCTCCTTCCTCAGAGACCATTCGTGCTTGCCATGTCGTGTATATCGTCTTGGTATTGCCCGCAAATCCGTTCGAGATTCCCTCCCAGAAAAGGGCGATGTAATGAGATGCATGGAAAAGGTCGATGCAATTAGCCAAACAAAACAATAGGAAAAGAAAAAGCAGCAGTCATTGAAACTCAGAACATGATCCATTCGGAATCTGCTCCGGGTCCTCCAAAACATCTGGCCCAATTGAAAGGTCCGCGACGGCCCATTTGAGCCCCCATCCTCGGGTCTTGCATGTCGAGGCGCCCCTGGACGTCGCCAGCCCAGAGTTTTTCCAAGACATCCAAAGCCGAAAGGTTATTCATGTACCCTGATGTGCGCATTATCTGTCGGCACTTGGTTCGAATCATGTTTCGTTGCAGCTGGTTGACGCACTCCGATCCAGCAATGAACAGTGGCCACAGCAGGAACTTCTCGGCGGCGCTTTCAGGCTCGAGACTCGAGGCGTAGTAAACCACCTGACTCACCAGGTTCTGAAAGCTGACGTGGCCAGACGGCGCGCTCTGCCTGGCCAGTCGTTCTGTGTAGAGAAGCGCGGCATACCGGAAAGCCTCTGACAAAAACTGCATATCCCGCAGCTGCGTGGAGCTTGGTGTTGTCGGCAGATTCATAGCCACCGTCGTTGCATCAAAGTGCCAACTCTGCAGAGCTGTACGGGCTTCTTTCCATTCGCGCCAGAACTGGGATCGGTTATCGTCAAGGGCGGTGGACGTGCACATGGCCGAAGCCAACGCTTCGTCATCGTCCAAGACTGCGCCAAAGCCATTGCCATCAAACCGATTCTTGACAATCGAGTCTACCCCATCACTTCGCTTTCCTCTAAAGCTGCCGAGGTTGTCTTGGCACATTGAGTCAAATAGTGAAATGGCGGAACTGATAGGTGACTGAGTTTCCGGGCTCCTGGACAACAGACCGTCTCCGCCTTGCACGGGACGACTTTGTGACAAGAGATTCAAGCGACCGAGCTTGCTAATGGTTTTGAAGAGCGCTCCGTCGCAGCCCACCATGTTCTCGATACCTCCTTCCAGAGCTGGACCGTCCGCCATCGGAACAAGTTGTGCTTCACGGTCGTTGATACTGGCCGAGATGGCATCAAAGTAGGCAAAAAGCGCCTCTATCCAGATTGCGTCTCTCGAGGGACCGAGGCGTTCTGCGCGCAGCGCGATGATCTTCTTGACGCCTGCAAATTGAGTGTGGAACTTGGCGATGCCGGATTCCGCCATACGATAATGACACAGAAGGAGAATCGTTGCAAGCACCGAATCCTTTGTAGATTCGTTGGGGTCATGAACTTGTTCGTTGAGAAGCTGTACAGCCAGGTCTCGGTGGAGGAACTCCTCTGTCAGGGACGGGTCATCGTTGTTGCTGTCGTCGACTGCAACATCTCCCTTGATCTCGGCAGTCAGCTTGCTCCACGAGTCATTCTTGGCTTCCCCTAGTCCAATATTTCGTTTCATGCGGAGATTGCAGGCCGAGAGGGCACATATGGCATGTTGAAGGCTTCGGCTTTGGGCTGCGAGATGTAGAACGCGATCTCGAAACGGGTTGTGCGGCCCGTCTATATACACCATTGAACGCGTCATGGTATTCTTGTAGTAGTCCATGAAGAAGGGAACCCTGCTCGTCACGTCCTGGCTACATTGCGTCTGATTGGGTCCACGGAGGATCGTCCAATATGTCTTTCCGTGTAATCCAGGCCGGGAAGATGATGCATCATCTTCTTGACACCTTGCTGACGGCATCCAAGTCTGACCTGCAGGTTGGGAACTTGCGCAACACGCATCAACCTGAGAGACATCTGCTTCCTTATTAGAATGGGAAGGCTGGACAGGGCGCCAAGTGGTGCTCACTGAGGCCGTCACAGTGCCGCAGCAATCTATGGCCCATGTGTGATTCAAAGGGGTCCAGATGCGATGTGAGGCTCGAGCTCGGCTCAGATGGTGCATAGATGAGACCCGGACACGAGGTAGGTGCCCGGCTGTAATCAAGGACCAAGCTGGATGGGGGACTCTGCGGAGCGGGGGAGCTTTGGCTCGTGGAGTAGCTGTCGTACATGATGGACGAGCCACCGCTGCCAAAGGACATCTCTTCGCGTGGGTAAGACTGGCTGAGGGGCGAGAGATAGTCGACGTCGCTGACCGAGTCCACAGAGGAGGATAGGTTATCCGTGATCAAGGGCATCGGGAATCTCGAATACTTGGGGGTTTCGCCGGGCGAGTGCATGAGGTCAGGCGAATAATGGATGCTACCCCAGCTACCGTGTGCCAGAGACGCTGTACTTTCCGGATGCGACATGGAGAGGTATTCGTATCCCGAGCCATGAAACGGCGCCGACGAGGCAAGACTTGCAACGTGCGAGACGCTGGGAATATCTATGGGGCCGCAGTGCGAGGATCGTGGCTCTTCGGGTTCGGTCCAGTTTCCCGAGACGACGGGAGCTGTTGAGTTGGCCCGGGCGCGGCCACTGGGCGACTTCTTGGGTTCACGGGTGACGGGAGGCGCTTTCGCAATTGGAAGAGAGAGGCCGCGGAGCTTCCCCCGACTTGCAACTCCGACGCCCCACGTGAGTTGTGTCTTGTATCCAGAACAATCGTTGCCAATCTCCAGGCACTGAGAGCAGTAGGGTCGACGGCGGTCGCATTTAATATTTCTCTTGGCACAAGTGAAGCAGTCGTCGGAGGCGCCGCCGGCGGGAGCACGTCTTCTGCGCTTCCGAGCAGCGACGGCGTCTTTGACGGGAACCGTCTGTTGGGCGAGGGGCGCAGTCATGGCCGCGAAGAAGACCAAACTAGGATCTCGACAAGCTCACAATGGAGGAGGGTTCCCGGAACGTGGTATATCTCGCGAGCAAAAGAGTATCAAGGCAGTTGTGCAACGCGGCTTCGAGGACTCAATGCGACGTCCAAGTGGCACGATGACTTATGACAAGAGGAGGGGAGGGTATGATGAAGCAGAGGATGGTAGGGAAGACGGGAAGGAGGTGAGAGGGATTATGAATGTATAAGGAGGGAGGCTGTTCGTCCAGTCTGTGATTCTTGTTTTGCAGTACAGAACCGGGAACCCAGATATCTATGTATAAGGCACGGGGGAGGCGTGCCATCACGCAGAAGGCTCGGCTCCGTCTCACAGGGCCGGACAAAGTACCAAACGGGTTGGCCAGTTAAAGGCATCTGTGCCATTGTAGATGACCAGGGGGTGTCGTCTTCCATGCTGGTAGAGGACGAGGCACGCCTAGCAAGTATAGGCGCGACGTCCGCTACCCGGTGGTGTGGTAAAGTACGGCCGTGAGTGGACAGTACCATGCGCGTACCATCACAGCACGCAGCGGTGGGTTATCTGGAGAAGATCCAAAAGGGAGGGGGCGTGGATGGTGAGCGTCGGCCGCAAAGGGGGTAGGCTGAGTGACCGATGAGGAGATTGGTGGGGAGGCTCTTGTACGGGGCCGATGGCGCCTTACTTGGAGAAAACCCCTGCTCGTGGCTCCGTGAGGGGGTGCGTCTTGTTGGCGGGAGAGGCGTGATTAGACCGAGGAGCCCGATGCTCGCCTTTCTCTCTCTAGCAGTTTCGTGTGGAGAGCGTGGACGTGCTTGTGACTCGGCATTTGACCATTCACATAGCGTGCGGGCGCCAGTGCCGGGCAGCGGACGAGAAGTCGGCCGCCCACGGGCGATGCTACCGGAAGGGGACGGGGGCTCGAGCACAGGCTGCAAGGTCGCGTATTGTCCCGTTGCCCACGCCTGCCCCGTGTGCGCCCGTAGACGACGAGAAGCAGCATCGAGTATCGAGTCGGCCGACGTGTAGGAGGGGCGTGTGTCCCAGGGACGAGCCAAGGACGGAAGCGCAGAGCCAGATGTGACGGAAAGGCAGAGGCGGCGGATTGCGACAGTGCTCGCGGAATTCGTACGGATACAAGGCCTGTGTGGGGGCATGGATGTCGACGAGATGAGGCGAGCGCGGTAGGGTGCGCCGCCCGCCGTTTCAAAGGGCGTGCCGAGATGAAAAGTTGGAGTTGAGCTGCTCCAAGGTCATGGAGGGGGAGGAGATTGTGGAGGGGCACAAAGGGCGCGGCAACCGCTCGCTCTGGGTCCACTGATCAAGCCTCTTTTGCTCCCGGGAACCCCTTGTCTTGAGAGAGGGCTCCCTGTCAGTCTTCTGCCAAGCCTATTCCCGCCCTAGGCTGTCCTCCGTAGCTGGATCTTGAACCGGGGGAACAAGCTTGCCAGATATCAGCAGACTTGGGGTGAGACCCGTGGAGGCGGGCCGCTCCCATATGCTCATATGCCCATCTGCACATGCGTCTCGGTGGCCAGGGCAAAGGCATACGGAGGGGACAGACTCCATGAGAGATTAATGCTCATTGCAGGAGCCGACGCGGCTTCGCGTGCTTGGGTGCGTGGGTGCAGGAGCGACGTCGCGAGGTAGGCGGGTTTGCCCAATGCGCTGGTGCGTGTGCATTCAACTGGGTATCATGAACAACGTCACGAGGGCCTTGACCCGGGTGCGGCACCGGGGGAACGTTTCTTTTTCGCAGGCCTGTGACAGACACGGGGACAGCCGGGTGACTTGACTGGTGACGAGACCCGTAGAGGGTCCATGATGGTTGCGGCAACATCCCTCGACGGCTCCTGTTGTTGTCTTCCGGAGTCATGTACGCAGTAGATGGCCTGGGTCTTGCTTCTTGCCCCCTTGCTCTCATTCGGAGTCTGGTCTGATAGTATGGCTGGACATTGACCTGAGCCAAGGCCAAGATGCCGCCGTAATCGCGAAGCATCATTATGCCGCCCGCCGGTTGGCTCAAAGTCTTTGCAGGGCCCGCCTCTCGACTTGAAGCACCAGCGTTGACCCAGATCCTCAAGCATGAGGAGGTCGCCGTCGCCTCATCTCGCCGTCCATGCTTTGGGCCCTTTGGGACTATGCAATCTGCTGAGTTGTTCGTCTGGCGACCAAAAAGAGACGAAAGACAGCGTGCTAACTTGGTCGCAGCAGCAGCCAGAGCAGCGAGACTGGGGAACGTATCGGCCAAACTGCCATTCAGCGTCTAGCGTGCCCGACCCGGTGGATGTTGGCATGTAGCTCTTATGTGGCCCTTGTATACACAAGTTGCACAGTATGCACAAGACTTGGCTGATGGATCAAGGACCTTTTGCAAAGCCCGCCGGAGGAAGTCCCACTTGGGACAGGCGGTCTTTTCTAAGGCGCTAAAATAAGGAAGACAGACCTTGGTCCCAGGCCTGAGGTCCGTAAGGCGAGTACTGTACTGTAAATGCTTGAAGATGGCGTGATGAACTCCATACGCAAACCGAGATGCACTTGGGTCACTTAGCTGGATCCGCTTCTTCGAGGACTTGCGGGGATGGACGGCCTCGTACTCAGAACAAAGGGCCGGAGCTCTGACGGACCATGGTAATGACGTTTCGGCACCGAGATCGGCGCTGGTCAAGGCAGTACGGGAGATTTGAAAGCCCGCAACCAAGTCGGCCATGCTGGATCAGGGCGGGATTTCTCATGACCTCTCGGATGCACAGCGATAAGCACATGAGGCCCGAGATATCGCCCACAGGGCTGTCCGTCCTGTCACGGGTTCATGCCGGTGCCGCTGGCGGTCCTGGGGCGACATGGGCCAGTGGGGTGCAATTCGGCCGGACGCCCGAACGGCGAATTATCTTAAGCCCAATGCAGTCTTGAGCGGGAGACGGTGGCCCGCTTCGATAATGAATGGGACATGACGAACAGCGCGCATAACGCGATGCTCAGCAGCCTCGTCCCGGTTTCTGTAAGCTCCTCTTGCACAGTTAGCGCCGCGGGTCAGGATGGGATGGGGCTGGGCTTCCGCATGCTCGACACATGGGGATATCGTTGCGGTTGCAGGACGGGTTGCCGCCAGATTTTGCTTTTTGCTTTAGAGCCTTGCACGACGACAAGGGCTCCTCTGTCCCATCCACCAGAGATCGTGGCGCAAAAACAACTGCATATCTCGGATTGGCCTTGGCAGGCTCGCGTCATGTCTCATGCATTCGGGGCTCGTGCGGTGATGCTGGCGATTGCGCAGTGCGCAGGCGGTGGCACGCGCATCGTGCGTAAGCCAGACATTCTGCACCCCAGGGGCATGCAGGTGAGCAAGAGATGCCGATGCCTGTCCGCTCCGTCTCGTCTAAGAGTAAGAACTCGGACTGCGAGTGTCTGGCTCCGTAAAGCGGTACCTCTTGCAACGCCGAGACTTGCAGATTTCCCTCGTCAGGCCTGGATCATGATGGGAGCTTGTGGACCTCATAGTTGCCGCCCAATGCCCTCTTCCTTACTTGCGCCCGCGCGTACATCTTTGAGCTCGCATTTGCCGAGGCAGACGGCCAAAGGACGCAGAGGCAGGGTGTGGTCGCTCGCCGGTAGTCTGGACACCGACATTTCTCGGCGATGCTGGTTACTCGCTTGAGGGTGTGTCGCATCGTTGAGCGTCGAGATTCACGACGACGCTGTATGCTCCGGGGACGCTTGTCGCTCGATCATCCCGGTGCGCGCTCTTTGGGCGTGGATCGAAGCAAGGTGAAAGGGGGCTGTCTTCTACTTCAGACGCCTCTTCGTGAGTCGTGCCCTCCTAGAATCCTTCCGTAGCGCCACCAAAGCACTCCGTGGCCTCAGGCCGCAAGTTCAGGCAGGGTAGCTAAGTGACTAGCGAGATTTCGCCTGCCGCCTCGAGGGCCTCGACTACCTCCGTACATATGTTTCGTACAGACAATTCCATTATGACCGACACACGCCCAGTCTTCGTCATCGGCTTGCGTGTGTGGGATGCATGCAATGTACCATATGCGCGGTGGGTTCCATATCAACGGATGTTTTCATCGCACCTTGGCACCCTGGGCATCCACCATTCCCTTCGACGGGGCGTCTGGGGGTGATTACGAACCCGTCATTGGACAAAAGAGAAATCCGAGGACCATGATCCCTTCTAACTCGGCAGTGCAGGCCCCAGAAGCCGAAGTTCGAACGGAATCGCCGCATGCTCCATCCTATCTGGCCACGGACGGGGATCCCCGTCTTCAGAGTGAACGGGATTGCCTAAGCTGGTCATCAGTCATCGTCGCGATGCCGTGCTGACGACATTCGTTGAGCCGCGCAATCTGCTGCATTGCAGTCCTATTCGTATTCCCGACGCATCACACCCGCAGAGCCCAGCTGCCGGTCACGATAGGCAACGGTACGGCACAAGTGCATCCCATCGTTGCATTTGCACGGCGCATTTTACATGCCGCAGAGTCGCAGGCCTTGTTCGTGGGGCGTACGCACCATATGAGAGCTGTTTCGCCCACGCTCCAGCGCTCTACGGCGGGTGCTCACAGATACAGAGACGACGACGCTCTCTCGCATGGAATGCCTTATCGTGGGCCTCGCTCAAGGGAATATTCTCGAAAATGAAGTGCTTGATCTAGAACGCTGAGATGCTATGGGTCTTCCACAAAGCCTCCCCCATGCGCCACACCACATCACCATGCAATCAGATCGCAGCCTGTGTGTCTCACCGGCCAAGCGTGACTGCTGACATTCTAGAAGACTGACTGGTGTGGGCGAGATGCACAGGCTCACTTGGGTGTGACAGTGGGTGATTCCTTCGGTTGACGCGCTCTTCAACATCGACAAAGTACGCTCAGCAGCTCACGGGCTCCACAGGATGCGAGTGCAAGAGGCAAGCCGTCTGATCTCGAAATCTTCTGCTCTTCTGCGAAAACCGCCCAGTACGCATCTAGGTGAAGCATTCTTTTGGGCTTGCTTCGGGCACCCGTCAATGCCACCAACCCTTAGTATTTTTCAACCGTGTACGATATATGCATCACGATGCTCACGCAAGGATGTTGCAGACAAGAGATGTATTCTTCCCGGAAAGCTCCGCAAAGGACAGCAAGGTTACGGTGCGGCATGACACCCCGATCTCCTGCACTGTACTCTAATTACAGTACTGCACGGGCAATGTTCCAGCCCCAGTTTGACGTTGATCCCTCTTTCCTCATGCCGGACCGCTCCACTTGGGTCTTTCTTGCCAAACATCCGATGGTAACTGATTTCCAGAATCAAGAGGCGACATGGCCGCTGGTTTTGTGATTCCGTGCGCCAAAGGCACGCGCCAATCGCTGACCAATGACTGGCCGGCTCGTCTTTGGCCGACATGCGAGCCGCAAGTCCCTTGGATGCACTTGAGTTGAAGTCTGAGGCTCGGGGTGTGCGTGCACTGTACTGTACGTCTGCCAGCAACTCAGGTCAGGTATGTCGAACAAAGGCCCTCGCCACATGCAGGGGCATCAGCGGGATGGGGCTGACCGCAAATTACAGGATATACAACTATACAGTAGGAACTGATATGTGTCAGAGGTTAGCCACTATGCCGTGCACGTCTCGCCTAGAACCTGATCGAACTGCCTCTTATCCGATCTGAAAGATATCCATCGGTTTGCCAAGCCCGATTTTATCTTGCACGGAATCATGAGCGATATCGCCACTCCTATCAGCAGCTCATCAAAGGCCCTGTGGCGCCCATCTTCGTCCGATCATGTACGACAATTTTCTGTCTGTCCCCTTTGGTGAGTCTGTACTCTATTCTGTGAGTGGGTGCAAAATATCTTGGTTCGTTGTGCGTGTTGCTGGATTTGGCACGAAGTCGTGCGCGCATGAAGCATGTTCATCCTAATTTACTCATCAGTGGCCTCCTACGATTCGTCTTTCCCTGTCACGGTGACTCGGCACGCTGGTCGCACCAGGGATATGGCGAACGAGATTGAACTGGGGGGAGTTGAACACGAGGGGCGAGGAAACAACCATGCAACCTGAATTCTTGCAAACAAAAGGTCCGCCTGATTGGGCTTAGCTCCAAGCCGAGCTTTCCAGACAGACAGCATGGTTCGGGGATTTGCGTCAAGCTTGCTTGCCCAGGGTCTCGGGTCCTTGTGCTTGATCACCGCATATCCAGAAGCTGGGGACAGGGATCAAGATACTAGGCTCGGCTCCCTCACCCCCGGATTTCTCGTGTCATCGGTCCCAGAGACTACAAGAAGCTAGCACGAAGCGTCTGGACGCATGTCAGCCAAGGTCGAGCTATGCTGGCCTGACTGCTCGATTTTCACCAGATCAATCTCGCCGTGTTGCTCTTTGCAGGTCTTGACAACGACGAGAGAGCGCATAAAGACGACGACTTTTCTTCCCAAAGGATGTCGTCGGTACGCAATGCTTGAGATGGCAGGTAGCTCGAGCCTCAGGACTTTGGTAGGGTGGATATCCCCCATTGACCCTACAATTTCCTCGTCGTAAATTCGGCGTCAGGCTAGGCATTACACCATCTCGGAGGAACTGCCTTCCTTGATATAGCATCGGCATTCTTCGCCTTTTGCCGGCCTGAATAGCTCGCGGAATGCGTCCTCGCAAGGTCCGGAATCCTATCCGCTTGTCTGTTTGTTCCGAAACCTCATATTGACGACAAAAATGGGTGACGACCTTCTCCACAAATCGCGAATGAGGAGCACATTCGTCAAGCCGGCGGCATATTGGCGACTTAAAGCCACAAAGTGGTTGCCGAGCTGGTAATGGCTTCGAGCCTCTCCTGACCGCTGCTTTGGAAAGGCTACAAGGCGAAGCCTGCTATTCCGCCAGACGCACCAGGCGCCACTTTGATCGGATGGTGGTGACATACCCAGGTGCAGAGGGTTCGCAACAAGCGCCCATACCACGTTGCACCATCCCATGTCTTTAATCTGTCCCCGCGGGATCCGCCGGATCTCCGCGAGGAAGAGCGGGCAAAGGACATGCGTTGCCGGCAGGTCTTGAATGTCGTGGATCTGTTTTTGGGCTCTTCAGGGGTTCCCCAGCCTACATGCAGAGCGCCAAGGTCGTTCATGCGGCTTGAATAGCTCACTACATGACCCGAGATGGCACGGTCAAGGCGCATTGCCCCGGGCACTACCGTGGGGCATGTTGGAGCATTACTGATTAGATGGGCAATCGACCCGCGGACCCGGATCACCTTGGGTCTGCCCTGTGCTTCCTCCAATACGGATATCGTGACTGGCTGGCAGTCTTTCCCTGCAAGCACAGAAAGAATTCCTGGTGTTTCGGAACCGGACAAACATGCACTCACACTCATCCATCGACGGTTTCTCCCGGCCCAGGATTGGCCAGTCGAGACATTCTAAGCGCCCAATCATCAATTACGGGATGTGGCACGCTCAAACAAGCTGGGATCATGCAAGCGGCATCAGCAGAAGAGCGGCGTGACCCTCGGCGTGACGAGCTTTCTCCTCGAGGTAGCAAGACGGACTTGACCGGCATTACCGGACTTCAACAACGAAATCGACAAGGCCGACACTTCGTCTTTTTTTGGGAGGCGCATACAGCTTGACAACACACGGTTACCGTATGCTCGACGAGATGCAGCGATGCCGTTATCGGTTCCATCAGCTTCATGGCTGCAGCTCTCATGATCTGTCAGATAGTCGGACACTCCCGGCTCAAGCAACCTGTTCTTAGAGACCAGCTGTTCGGTGATGTGCTTGGCGTCAGCTGCACATCTCGCTCGAGGTGAAAACGTCACCTCCGATGCAGCACGATAAGGCGAGCGGATGCTGCCTGACACGTGGTAAACATGAGTTTTCCCATGAGCTCGGATCCCGCCTGATTTCCCTCATTGATGGCGACAGTCGGTTTCTACATTTGACGCCGCGATCATACATGTGCTGCACCGCAGTCGAGATTTGGCATGCCGCAGCCCAAGCGCTGGGATTCGCTTGGGTGGCATTAATGACGACAGAAGTGCTTTTCGCCGAAGGAACCGCTAAGCTGCAACCCCCAGTTCGCGAGAGAGCAAAAGTTCCTGGGCTTGGATGCGCTGAAAACTAGGCGTTGCAACCGCACCACGCTACAGAATGCGGAGAGGCCCCAGAAGCTCGTCGAAGAGGTCACGGCGCGACGCTTGGATTGTTCATGCAACAGTTCCGCGGCGTCCAACACAGAGCCGGACTAGATCAGGTCGTCCCGGCTGGCAGAGGCAGAGCTAGCTCGGCCAAGGATCTTTCGTCTCACGCATGGCCTGTACCGCCATATCTCGGTCGGCCGCTGCATCAACAGCCAAGAGGGCCCCTTGTCCCCTCTTCCCCACGAATTTCGTGCCTGTGCATGCATGAAGCGTGTTGGTTCCCCCACGGCGATCTCACAAGGCAGGGGTCGTTGACGCCTAATGTTGCCGGCCGCCCTGGTCTGGGCAACTATATGCAGGTGTTGCGAGCAGCTACTCCAGAAGCAGCAAGCTTCTTGATCTTCCCAGGTTCCATGCAGGGCCGTTTCTTCACCTAAAATGAGGCTTCGCGGGGCACCATACCAATCGCATCTGACTTTTGTGCGCCGTGGCCCCGATCTCACCTGTCGTCCGACACCAGCCACGGCTCGCCCCGTCTGGGCCGAAGATAGCCACTGCTGCCTTGGCGCGAGCTCGGAGCTCGGAGCCTTACGGTTTCTTTGTTCGAGCTTTGATCAACAGGTACAACGAGGATCTGCGACCGAAAATGGGAGTAAAGCCGCAGCTTATGCTGCCGTCAAGCTCCTTGGTCCGAGGACAATCCGTGTAGGGTCAATGCATGGCCAGGGCTCGGAGTCGCGAGAAACGGCCATTCGAGGTGACAGCATTTTCCCCAGGTCGTCACAGGAGAATGTCCTCACGCTCGGGAGCTATCGGCCCAAGCGCCGGATCTGCTTGTCATGACTGCAGCTGGGACCACACCTCTCCAGGAATCTTGTTGCCTGGTGTGAGGGCACGATATCTGGTCAGCAGCAAAGAACCGGTCAGCCCTCCTAACACGCAGTTCCATTGAGTTGTTGGCGATGCAGCAGATAACCTCGTCAAGCTCGGAAATGCCGTTGCTTGTCGAATGGTGTCTCCGACCTCCTTCCAATCTCGTGATGACACCTTGATTGCAGACATGCCAGCAGAGAGCCGCCCGACTTTTACACAGTCGCACGGCAAGGCAAGGGACAAATGAGCGCTCTGGCAAGGACGATTCCAAATGCTCTTACTGTGTCACAGGGAAGAATCGGAGCGCGCGGAGTCACCTTGGTTTTTGAAAAGCCTTCGGGGCGGTAGTCATGATCGAGCACAGTGAGGCAACCGGCGACAACAAAGTACTGGCCCCTGGAGAGACCCCATGAGGAAGGTATAGATCTGTCAGGCTGTCTTTCAACCAAGCTTCGGCATCGAAGTGGTCAGGTCCGCAACAGCGCTCTTGCCCTCGACCGTAGCGGTCTGGACGTCGAGACGACTTGGAATCACGTCCTTGAGAGGCTCGAGACCTCGCGATAGCAAAGTTGGAAACCCCACCGCCAATATGCAGCGTTCTTAGGTGACCGTCGCAAACAAGGACACAATCTGAAGCATGATCCTCGAGTACCGACGCGTTCGACCCTTTGGAGGATCGACATGTCCCCGGGGGCTGTATGGTATGGCCGAGAGCACGTGCCAAAAGTCGGGGTGCATTAAAGGTGCAGAACGAGGGCTCGACCAAGAGGAGCTCACCTTGAACGGGTCCGACTAGGTGCATGGCGACCCGATTACAGCACCGTCCCTCGCCTCACAAGACTGTCCGCATCGCCGGGGAGGGGGACCCAGCGAGGGCGGCCACGGGCAGGAGTGGGCCAAATGTTCCGCGGATCCCAAAGGCGACCATGGGACGACGGCTGGCCGATGCCGAAAGCCGTACGGCCCTGGCTGCGGAGCCGTCGAGTCTTGTGACCTCGGGCGCATACATTCACGCATACCGTCCGTGAATCCCCAGCGTATGCGGTGCGATATGGTGGCACATCACCTCCCACCGACTGCTGGGCGCGGCAGTTGGCGCAGCGGCGACCAGGCTCGAGAGCGGCCGGGCTATCAAAGTTGTTGGTCCCCGCACGGCGAGTCTGGAGAATCGCGCACACACAAAGGACCGGCACGCCCGAGGACCAAGATGGAGCGGCACCTTGTTTTTGATTTTCCTACACCGGTTCTTTCCGCTTCAAACCAAAGTTCAACACTGCCCTGTCGACCGTACGATGTAGCCTTTGCCAATGGGTGGCTCACGACGTGCGCGAGGTCACGGCGTCTTTTCCACGCTCCTACAGAAGGCATCGCTGCGAGGAAGGATGTGGCGGCTGCCCAACAAAACCCCCGTCGCCCCCTTGTACTGTACGGCTGAGAGAAGTGCGAGGGTAAGTGGACGTGGTGGTGGGGAGGAGGGAAGAAGACGACGATGATCTTTGCATGGCCACGTCTTGATGTCGCATTGACGAAGTCCAAATTACAGAGTGTACGAAGTAGGCAAGGCAACAGCAGCGAGCTCGCAGGACGGCAAAGGAAAGGCAGCTGGCATGAGAATTTCCGTGGTCCCCTGGTCTCTATGTCAGGCCGCGTGTGCCTGTGCCTGTGTCGGGGCTGATGTATGCACGCCAGTATGCGGGTGCGTCTGTGTGTGCCTTTTCTCCTCCTCATCGCTTCTCCTGCTCCTCCTCCTCATCCTCCTCCCCCACTGGCCCCCTTGCACCCCCCCCTCGTCCCTTCCCTTCCCTCGGCGGGCTCCCCCATCCCCCATCCCTCCCCCCGGTCTCTTCCCATGCCTGCGGCCCAAGTTCATCACAGGATATTGCATCCGTGTCATTGGTGCCCGCATCCTCATCCATGACCGGTGCATGTCTCCCATCTCACGGGGGTGCGGGCGGGCGGCGCGACCCTCGCCGCCTCTTTGGCCTTTTTGCTTTCTTCTCCGTCTTCTTCTCCGTCTTCTTCTCCTTCTCTTCCCTTGGCCCCCCCTCCCCCTGGCCTGCCGAGGCTTCCATCTCTACAGTAGTCTTGGGAATCCTACAAACCACTCTCTCTATCGCTCTCACCCCCAATCCTGCCCCTGCCACCCCTCCTCCTCCCCCTCCTGTCCCGATTCCCATTCTCCCCCCTCTCGTCCTCCAGAGGAGGATACAGAGGAGCAGAGGGAAAAGTGAGGCGCAGCAAAGCGTGCGCGTGCCGATCGCTGGCGGTCAATCACTCGGGGGGTATCGTCGTTTCCCCCTCCTCCCGCCTTGTTTCCCCCCATTTCCTCCAACGCCTTGGATCTTCTTCCTCACTTGCTCTTCCCGTTTGCCGCTTCGTGATCATGTGGAGAATCGCGTGCGGTCGGTCAACTGGTAGGTAGGCACGGAACGCGCCGGCTTCGGTCGCCTGTTTACCATCCTTTAACGCGGCTGTAATCTGTGCGCACTTGGTGAGCGTCCATGTACGAGAACCCGCAGAATTCTGGAGTCAATACTCGGTGATTGCAAGAGCCAGCGGCATCCTGTGGCCAAATACTTCGTAGAAACCGACTTCTAGTTGGACGAGGGCAACGGACCTTCGACCGGTCCATGCCCTTGAGCCACATGCTTCGAGACATGTCTTGAACCCTGTTCGTAGATACGACGCAGTTCCTGTTCACAAAAAATATGCCCTACAGCGCACAGCATGTCACCTGTGGAGACCTCCTCTACCAGACGCGCAATCACCAGTGGTCGATGCCATGCAGTGGCTTGATCCATGACGCTCCAGACTTGCGTGCCGTGGCAAGTATTAAATGTTGAGAAACCACATCTCTTTATGATTTCATATATGCGACATCTTATGGCGAAGTGTTATGACTCCAAATTATCAACCATATATAGTGCCCATAGGAGTGAACAGGAAGGGGGAATATACACGCCGGGAAGGGTCCCTCGGGACCCTTCATATGCAATGGTGGACGTAGTAGGGTAATCTATGTACGCGCTGCAAATGTAAGCTTTACCTTGCAAGTCATTTCAACATCGCAGGTGATTTCAAGAATACTTTGCTCAAAGGGCAATGGCGAACAAGGCAAGCGCAACGGTAAAGGCCGATACGCGCCGTTGTGCAGCCCCGGCGGTCACCACAGGAGGAACGTAGCCAGCCGAGCCGCATGTGATGCAAGGCGGTGCCGTGGGCCTTGCAACGAAACCGTTGTTGCCGGGACCGACCTCGGGCACTTGAGCTGGAGGTTGAGGAACCGGCGCCACGGCAGGAGGCGCTGGAGGGAGTCGATAACCAGGGACCTTGATTTGGGCGGGCCCGGGCGGTCGAGCAACCGGCGTGACGGCGGCCGGGGGCGGCATGCGGCAGTTATCGCAGCCAGGGACGGGCGTCGGCCTGAGCGCTGTGGTGACGGGCTTGATGGTAACAATATGCGTCGAGATAATCTTCTCACCAGGGGTGCAACCGTTTTCGCCCTGGGTGCAGGTGTGGGTTCGGGGAATAGTAAATGTCGCCGTAGTCTGCGACCATTCGTGCGCCGTGGGCTGTATGACTTTGGTCGTCGGCTGAGCGTTGCCGCAGGGAGCTGTGCCATGACACCTAATCACAGTGGACGTGCTATAGACATACGAAGTCACACTGGATATGGTGGTGGCAGCCGTCTCGCCGATGACAGTCTCCGTTGTAACGGCGCCCACTGGGCAGTTGATGAATCCAGGGGGGCATGCCGTGATGGTATATACCGTCGTGCTCGTAAAGGTGGAAGCCTGACCTACGACGCTACCATAAGGGAGCGTGTTCTTGGGATACTTGGGCAAGCCGCTTTCAGTTGGTATTTCCGGGCCAAACGATGGAGGATTGTATCCATAGGGCGGCACACCCGACAGTTCGATGGGGCTGCCTGTTTGGACTGGGTATGGCTCGGAGGTATATGGGGGAATGTCGGATTGGAGAGTCGAGTTCAGCCAGCTCGAGGTGGGAACGGGCAGTAGGGGCGTGGTGACGGGCGACTTCGTTACGACGGTGTCGTTTCCTCGAATCGGGCTACCCGTCTCCATTGGAGGAGACGCTGTGCTGGTGGGTTTGACGCCGCACTCGCCCTTGACTGAAGGGACAGAGTCTGGCCCCTTGCCAATGGGGAGAAGGTGAGATCCGCAGTCCTCATTATTGGCAATGTGAATATTGCGATTGTCCCAGTCGTGGACAACGTATGCAGCGCGCAGAAACGTATCGCCCAGGACGGGGAAATCTGTTTCAATTGGTCAGGAACCAGTCGCATGTCGTGTGCATCATGAACTTACCATCATCGCGAGACGCGCCCAGAACGCAGATCTTGCTCTTGGTCTGATACCAGATAAAGTCATTGAATGGAACGTTGATGGTTGTCTTGCCAAATTTAAAATCAATGTGGCCTGGAACTTTGCCGAGGGAGCATGGGATTTCGTAGAGCTTGGAGTCTTTTTTGGGAGCCTTGGCCTCGGGAAAGGCAGCCAGGAGCTTGTCGAAGATTACTGACGGCAGAGTGCTAATGGTGTAGCCGCTGTCGAGCAAGACGGCTTGTCCCTTGGGCTTGCTGTAGACGCTGGCGACACTGCCGTTGGGGCGATGAACACTGATGCCATCGAGCCAAACCCAGTAGCGTGTCTGGCCGTCGGGGGCGCTCGCAGGCGGGACTATGGGCAGCTTCTCGAGGTGGCCGGAAAATTTCTTGGTGTCGATGCCGCCAAAAACGACGGAACCGCGTTTGCTCTCGAGGGAACGGATATCAAGAGAAAAGGCTCGACTCTTGATGAAACCTTGCTTGGCCATGTTGTCTATGACGGTTGGGTAATGGCTGTTCCAGCCGTCCAGATTGGGACCGGCACCGAGAATGCCAGTGACGGCGAATTCGGAATCGGTCGCCACACCCAGAAGCTGCTGGCTGAGCCTGTAGGCTATTGAGTGACATGTATTAGCATGGCCCCAGTTGCTCCTTTCTGCTAGGCGGTTCGAAGGATGGGGCGGCCTCGGACGTGACTTGAGGTTGATGCGCCTAAGGAGCTTCTTCACCATCAAGTTCACCAGACCTGGGAACGGGGGCTAATGGCTTACCGCCAATCTGGACAAAGTCATAGCCGTATTCGAGCTCGGCGAAACCGGTGCCGTACTGAATAGTCGAGTTTCGTTTGACATCGACGAATGTTTGCGAACCATTGAAGCGACCAAAAGATTGGCAAAAAGTCGGGTCTGTCGACTTGTTGCACATTGGGTTGACCCACAGCTCATCGGAGCCCGTATCCAAGTTGACGCTCACGGCTTGCGGCGGGGTGCCAAGCTTGACCTCGATGGAATAGAAGAAGCCAGTCTTCTGAGAGGCGAGGGCGACGTCTGTTTGCCGGCGAAATAGTCTGTCCTTTGCAGGTGCGCCGTCTCGGACCGTAATGGGATACCGAATCATGCCATCTCGCTGGACCATTCGATTGTCGTCGAGTAAGTCGATCGCGGCGTGAGCCACGAGTGGCAGAGCCGCGAGGGCTCCAAGAATGGCCAGCATCGTGAAGCTCAGGCTCTCACTCACTCAAACTCCGTCCGTTTTGTCCTTCCACGTCAACGTCGGCCTTGATTAGGTCGTTGTTGACTCGGGGTTTGCCAGCGTAACGAGTGACTGGCCGGGGAGGGGGAGACAAATCGATGGGGGCTCGCCGCAGATGAACACGAGCGTGTCAGGCAAGCCACAGACAAAAAGAAAGTGACGAAGAGAGGCCAAGGCCGAAGAAAAAGAAACAAATGAGTACGAATGAGAATCAAGCAAAGACACTAGGCAAAGAACGACATGAAGGTGTAAGGATTGGCTTAGTTCGAGGAAGGGGAGATATTACGAGGTAGCGGTAGGTAGTTTGAAGGAGGGAAAAGAAGAGGCAAAGGGGGGGGTGCGCTTGTAAGATGTGGCTCTCAGGAGTGAGATCCTATATGTAGGAATATGCAGAACAATACATTTCCCAATCTGGCCGAGAAGCGGAACGAACAAGGCAGGCCGGGCGGCAAGGCTACTGTGGAGTAACACGAGACGAACGCAGAGGACCCGCGGAGGATGGGATTGGGCTTCTCAGGATGCTACCGTCGTGTTGGTGACGGGCAGGCGGAGAAGCATTTCATCGTGGCCCGGGCTCCGTAGTTGCATAGGCCCAGCGGACTGGACGTTGGCTTTCATCGCGGTGGGCCATGGTTGGTCCAGTGCGCGGATCGGTAGGAAGCAGTGACCGAGGAAAAGGGCTGAAAAAGGAAAAACACGGTTGTCATGGCCCGTCTGTCTTTGCGTCCCGAGCTTGTGACGAGGCAACGAGGCCAGGCGGTTCCATGCAGAGAGACTTGTGCTCTCGCGGGGCCGAATCAAAAGGAAATCAGTGGCGGGCGAGACCCAGGCTTAGGCCTGGTCAAAAATGGCGGATGAGGACGCCCTGGATCCCTGCATGCGTGTGAGTGGAAATGAAGAGCGGCAGGGGGTGGAAGGGGGTGAGGTTCGCGCCCGTTCTCATCCGGCGCTTCCAGCAGACCAGTCGAGACGAAAGGGAACGGCAACCGAGCTCGCTGGAGGGATGGCATCGATCGGATTAACGGTCAATGGTTGGGGGCCGCCGAGCAGAGACACGGACAAGAAGTCGCACGAGGTTGAGAGCAAAGGAGAGAAACCAACCTTGGGATGGCGGCAACGTGGTGGGAAAGCAAAAAGTGCGGGAGAAACCGTTGAACGCCATCAGACAGTGCAAAAAGCAACGACAGGTACCTGCTGGTTGGGCGCGACCAACACCAACCGTCGTGTACCGGGTCATTCAGGTAGTGAGTCCTCCGCAGTGCGCACGCTGGCCTGTAACTGGGATTCGATCAAAGGGGAAACCGCCATCAAGCCACTGTCTCTCCAATACACCCTCCTTCCCTCCTTGTGGCCCTCTTCATCCCTCGTCAAAGAACTCTTTAACTCGACGACCGACAGCTCCCTTCTTTTCATCACCTGAGTGCGAGGTCAATGCCTTGTTGCGTGGTTGTGCAATGCTTCTTCACGTGAAATTCCATCTCGGCCCCCGTCCAAGGTATATTTTCTTCTGATAGCCCTTGGCTCCTGTGCCAAGACGACTCGGCTGCGAAGCTATCGAGATGTGCATTGAGCAAAACACATACAAAACTTTGGACCTTTTCCGCGGACGCGCGTCGCCAAGGCCTCGGGCCTCTCTAGCTGAATTCACAAGAAGCGAAGAAGGAAGAAGAAGACGGCGACTGTTGCACTGCATGTCGTTGCATCTCTCCCGTCATCCTTTGTCAAGCGACATTCGATGCCCAGACGCCGCGGCTGTGCGTGGTGCAAGGTCTGCGTCATCCTCACTGCTTCTCCGATCCTCGATCCTCTCCATGTCAATGTGTTGATACGGGAATTATACATTTCCGTCTGGTTCTCGCAATGCCCGTCTCGTTTGAATGACCCGTCAAGGCATTGGAGGAACTCTGTGGCGCATACGGCACCAAGGGTGCCAACAAGAGCTGAGAACCAACCGACGCTGTCAATGATTCTACTGGTCGAGGACGAGCCCGAAGCGCCATCGGTTGTGCGCCTCGACTTCTCAAATCGCTTCTTACCCCAAACATGCCGCGGCCCTGAGCTAATCTTGATCGACAGGGGCGCGCCCGTCGTCGGAGAAGGGGTCCAGTTTGCCTGCAACCAGGACCCTCTCGAGCTCTCATCCTCCGATCCTCGTCACCTGGTCACCAAATTCATGGCGAGCCGCGTGCGTTTCGGGTCAGCGATTGCCTCGCCGACCCCCGTCGACAGGCGAGGCACCTGCATGCTGCGCTCAACACGCGCGTCACGGCATAAAATACCAGCATGTGCCAACAAGCCGAGCATGCGAAGTGCGACTCCTTGCACAGCGTACAGTGCAAAGTGTGGCCTAGTCTGGCATCCAAAGGCGCCGTCCTCTTTTCGTCCTGTACGAGCCCCGTTTCGTTTCACCGTTGTGAGACGACGGGGCGCAGTCTCTTCCCATGCTTGCCCGTTCGAGAAACCTTTCCTTTGCCATGTTTACACGGGTAGCTACAGGCAACGGGACAGCCGTGCGCAATCGTGCAGCGCATCTCTTCAAAGACGTGCAGTGGGTGACGCAAGTGTCCTGGGCGTTCGTCTCGCCGCTAGCCGTACCCGCATCCCAGACATGCATTGTGTACGAATAAGTTGGAACCGCACAAAGTGCACAAGGAGACAAGGGAAGCAAAGAAGGGGCAGACGTCATTTCCTCGGCCGCCAGGCAGTGGAACAGAGTTGGTCGGCTTCATTAGCTGGGCTGGTTAGCCTGGCCCGAAAATAAGGATCAACTGATGCGCTGCCAAGACGACGGGGGCCCGCTCTGGGGTAACAGGGCGGTAATTACGCACCATGGGGCCCAAGCATCACCACCCGTCTGGGCCCACAGGTACAATACCTTAGTCTTTTAGCCTTTGTCATTAGCCGCCATGGCCGCCAACACTGACGGTAAATGTGGAATTTGGATTTTGCGGGCGACTTCAAAAAGGAACCGGGTGTCTTTCACCAGCCATTGCTTTCGCCATGTCTAGCTCGAATCCGAGTTGAGTCCAGTGACGAGAAAACAAAAGGCAAGCAACCGCGCTCTTCGAGATTCGCAAACGGCCCGTGGTCATCGCTAAGCCTCCCTGTCCGAAGGCTTCCCTCGGCTCGCCTCAATCTGTTGTGGGTCGCCCTTTCGAGACATGAGCCTCTTGGAGGCGACACGGGAGGAGAGACTCGACGCGAAGGGTAGCGTCACCAGCCCAAACTTGAATCTCTCGTCACCCGGGAGGGCGCTCCCTTGTGGCTGAGACTCCCTCGATCGCAATCTATCTACAGGTGTGCTCGCAGAGCAGCTCACGACTTCGGTTCAATCAGGTCCGGCGACAGGGTGCTCGAGTCCAATGTCCGGAATGCTCTCCATCTTTTCCAGGCACAATACTCGCATCCAGCACCAACCCTGGCTTGACTTGACCTCGAACATTCGTCTATTTTGAGTCTCATACATTGGCGAACTTGTCTCTACTTTGGACGGTCGATGGCGCAAGCATGGCGTGGTCACGTTCTTCCTACAATCGTCGCACACATATGAGACGCGGCCTCAATATTCATGCTGGCCTAGCAAGCAAACAGGATTAAAAGAGCCATATCGTAGACGCTTTTCATGTCGACTCCCCCCGCATCTCCCCACCACCACAGCGATGCACAGAACTAGGCCTTGTTGAGCTCGTCAAGGATGGGCTGCTCGAGGGACTCTGGCTTGGTGGTGCTGGCCCAACGGCCCTTGACCTTGCCGTCGCGGCCGACGAGGAACTTTTCAAAGTTCCACTTTACGCGCTTGAGGCCCATGAGGCCCGGCTTCTCCTCCTTGAGCCACTGAAAGACGGGGCTGGCTTTGTCGCCGTTGACTTCGACCTTTTGCATGATGGGGAAGCTGACGCCGTAGTTGACCTGGCAAAAGTTTTGAATCTCGTCGTCGGTGCCGGGCTCCTGGGAGCCGAACTGGTTGCAGGGGAAGCCGAGGATGACAAAATCCTCGGGGTGCTGCTTCTTGATGGAGTTGTAGAGCGTCTCGAGGCCGGCGTACTGCGGAGTGAAGCCACACTGGGAGGCCGTGTTGACAATGAGCACCACCTTGCCCTTGTAGTCGGCAAGGGGGACCTCCTTACCGCCCTCTGTTGCGGCGAGCCGGGTGATTAGCCGAGAGACACGGATGGGCTTGATGGAGGTGACGGGATGACATACTGTCGAGTGGCTTGAAGTCGTAGAAGCTCGTAGCCGAAGCCATGGTGGTCACTGTGCGATGCGTGCTGCTCAAGGTGCTCAAGTGGAGGGTCTGGGCCGAGGCACAGGGATAGGCCGAAGAGTGAATCGGGCTCTGCGATAGTAAAGGGCGGACACGAGGACAAGAGGCGCTGGCGATGCGGGACAGCTGGCAGCGAAGCTGAAGATATGCAGAGCGGCGGATCATGGAGGAGGCGGGATGGCGTCAGAACGACAAGTCACCTCCCGGAAGGAAACGGTGACGCCCGTCGGCAAGTTTGATTCCCGGACCCCGAACTTCCGAAGCCTCGCAGACATTTGGAGTTAGTCATCAGCCGCCCCGTTGACCGGACCAGGACCGTTCTCGGGCACCACCGAACGGCATGGCTTGCTCCAAGAGGGTAATTTGAACCTCGGTTTTGGGCGATCCAAAGGTCCAATTGCGGCAATTGTCTGTTCCTGCGCAGCTAGATGTAAAGTGCCGTGGAAGTTGCGCCGGTGAAAAAACGGCGATGCTATAGGGTAAGCAGGGCAGTACAAGCAGGGTTTCGATTCTCGAGGTCGCCGCAGACACCGGGGGGCAGCGGCGACCAGGGACATGCAGCGAATGCAATCCCGGTGCAGCGGACGGATAGCTAGGCTGCTATTCCTCGAGGCCATGTCAATGCGCGCGACACGCAGACCATCACCGGCGACAGCAACAAGAATACCGTCCAGGGTCGACACGTCTTGGGGATAGGTAGCTTCGCAACGACCCCGCTTGCGTCATCGAGCCGGAGCATCGCCAAAACGTCGACGAGAATTGAATCCCGCGCGACATAGCACCTAGACGCACGGGACCGCGCTCATTCGCGGCGCGCAAGCATGGAGGAGAAGCGCAACATTGTCATTGTCGGTAAGACGGACCCCCCCAATACTACACGTCGCGCCTCGGCTGCTCCCGCTCTGCGTCTCCCACGTTGCCCGGCGCGCCGATGAAACGGCAGCCCTTAGCCAAGCGTTGAAAGCCCCTTTGCCCATCCCGTGGTCGCCCTTGACTCACTCCCAGCAAATAGGCGCCGGCGTCATTGGGTGCACGACGGCCTACTACCTGACGCGCCACCCCAAGTTTGACTCTGCCCGGCACACAGTCACGCTACTCGAGGCCGCGCCGTCCGTCGCCGCCGGCGCCTCGGGCAAGGCCGGCGGCCTAGGATCGACGGCCTGCAGAGGCCCAAGGACGAGGGCGAGGAGTGGAAGAAGCTGCCCAAGCAAGACGGCGCCGCCCAGGACCTGCTCGAGCCCGCCGTCATGCCCCGGGACCTGGACTGGGTCGACGCCGACTGCGTCACGGGCTGGGCCGAGATGGGACGCCCGGGCGCCACCGAGACGGCCCAGGTCCACCCCTTGCACTTCACCGCGTCGATTGCCGAGCTGGCGCAAGCGGCCGGCGTCCAATTGCGGACGCACGCCAAGGTCACCAACCTCGTCACGTCCAAGAATGGCGTGGAAAGGGTAGAGTATCTAGACCGCACGACCGACTCGCCCAAGGACATCACGGACGTGACCGACATCATCGTCACGGCCGGACCGTGGACAGGACGGCTGCTGCCGCGGTCCAAGGTCGAAGGCCTGAGAGCGCACAGCGTCGTGTACGAGGCCGACGTCAGCCCGTTTGCCGTCTTCACCGACATCCAGCTGCCGTCGAGCTTCGTGCCCGAGCACCGCGCCAGGAAGGGCCAGAAGCGCATGCACAAGGGCTCCGTCGACCCGGAGATTTACGCTCGCCCCTTTGGCGAGGTGTACGCATGCGGTGAGTGACTTGCTGCATACGCCAAATGCTGTCTCGCCTGTCCGACTCTCGGCTTACACACCCCTCCCCAAAGGCGAGCCGGACACGACGGTGCCGCTGCCGGAAACGGCCGACGCGGTGCAGTGCGACGAGGCGCAGTGCGACGACATTGTCGCCTACATTGCGACCGTCAGTCGCGTCCTCGGCGCGGCGCCCGTCAAGGCCAAGCAGGCGTGCTACCTGCCCCGGCACATGCGCTTCGGCAACGAGAGCGGGCCCCTGATCGGCCGGACCACGGTGCCGGGCCTGTGGGTCGCCGCCGGACACACCTGCTGGGGCATCCAGAACGGGCCGGCCACGGGCAAGCTCATGGCCGAGTTTGTGCTCGACGGCGCGACGCAGAGCGCAGACGTCGACAAGCTGGACCCGAGAAAGTTTAAAGTATAGCACGGGGGATCGGTACTTCAAGCTCGAAACTTAGATTTGAAGAAGACGTGAGATGATGAATGGCCATGAAAGACGAGCTCTATCACGACATTATGGCAGAGGAATGCGGCTGGCACATTTCAAGTCTAGATGCACACGAGTTGGAACACCAGGAACGCGGATCGGCCCGTGGGTGGACATGCCAGGGGGACCACATGGCACGTTGTGTTGGCCAGCACTTTAACAGGCGAATGATGGTTGACCAAGAGCAAGGTCGTTCTGGGTAGATCCAGATTAAAAGACTTGTTGGAAATATCGCCTAGAATCGGGGTCTTGCAGACGCTTTTGCTTCAAGGAGCTCGGCCGCGACGCAGCCCCACCACCGACGGACCAAAGACCCACCCGGTGTGGACCCCCAGAAGCAATCTTATCATATCGATAAGCAATTGCAGCGGGAAAATTTGGGGTCGCCGCCCGTCTCCAGCAGTCGCGCATCACGGCCCGGCAGTGTCCAGCGACGAACTCGGCCTCACCACCCTTTCCCGCGCCCAGAGCAGCACGGAGAGTCCCCGACGCAGCACGCCCTTCAAGCCTCCCCCGAAAACCATGGGCCGCGAGCTGCAAAAGAAGAAGCGGCGCTCGCTGCGCCAGCCCGTGCGGCCCAAGAAGCCCGCGAAAAAAGTGCTGAACCCGCGCGGCAACAGCATCGTTGCGAAAAACTGGTACGCCGTGCAGATCCCGCCACCCGCGCTCCCTGGGCTCTGCGAAGAAAGACGCAGAGAGGCTCAGGGAGCACGGAGAGGAGTGCGGATGGGTGAGCTGACTGGTTGGATCCTGTGCGCTCTAGGGACAAGACGCAGACGCTCGCGCAAAACTACCGCCGCCTGGGCCTCGTCGCCCGCCTCAAGGCCCCGACGGGCGGCATCGAGAAGAAGCTCGGCGACGCGGCCACGACCTCGGCCGCCGCCCGCGCCCGCTCGCAGGATCCCTTTGCCATTGCCCCCGTCGAGCGCGCCGTCATCTCCGAGGCGCAGGTCGAGCGCGACGCCGACGGCAACATTGTGCGGGTCCTGGGCCGCGGCGGCGCCGACGACGACAACCCGCTCAACGACCCGCTGCGAGCCCTTGACTCCGACTCCGACTCTGACGCCGAGCAAGACCGCGACGACGACGACGACGACGAGCATGGTAGCGGCGCCACGGTCGGCGGCAGCAGGGTCGACGGCGCGCCGCGCTTCGAGGAATGGGGCGGCATCGCCGAGCAGGAAGCTCTACAGCAGGGCGCCGCCGCCGGCGACGTGGTGCGCTCGCTGCTCGAGCAGGCGCGCAACCCGGCGCCCCGCAAGTGCGCCAGGAGCGGCGAGGCGCATCAAGCAAGAGTCGGATGAGGAGGGGGCTTTTAACGGGCAACAGAGGCGGATGGACGCATGCACGATTCAGGCGTTGGGGAGTCTTTACTCGACATTGACTATTCTGCTTTTTCCATCTTGGGGGTTTTGTGTCCGAGGGATCAGAGTCGATGCTCTTCCCATGTGATATACCAAAAAAAGTCGCTACCTATCCATGCAACCTGTGTACACTCATCCAAGCCAGTTCCTTCATAGAGGGCGCGATACTCTTCTATTCCATGTACGCTAGTCATGTCTTCCTTTTGGGCAACACGCCCATGGCGGTCATGCATGATGAAAAACGCACGTAAAAATCATCATCGCAAACGCCGTGAACGGGGGGGGGGGGGATGTGCCCAAATGCTCCCAAGCAGAATATGTGCATCCGCGCTGTCGCGGCCAACATGTCGTGTAACCATTCAGCAAACAGTCATGCAAAGCGCCAGTCTCATGACAACTTCACCTACTCCCTCAGCGGATGTATGCGATCGTAGTTGCCTGCGGGAAACTGTGCCGGCTCGTCGGAATAATGCCCGTGAGAGCCGCCTCCACCGTGGTAAGGCGACGGGGTGCGGCCGGGCGCCATGCCGCCGCCAGAGGTGTACTCGGTGTCGGCGTTGAGGAGGGTCTCGCCGCGCGGGGGCAGCGTGCCGTAGCGGTTGGGGTCGTCGTAGTCCTCGGCGCTGTAGGGGTTGGCGTGGCCGTAGCGGGCGGAGCCGCCGTACGGGCTCGAGTTTGCCTCGTGGTCGTCCATGTGCACACGCTCGTATTCGTCATCGGCCATGGAGAAGGCGGCCTTGTCTGGATCAATGTTGGTGATGCCGCCGCCGCCACCGCCGGCAAGCAGCTTGTGCGTGTCATAGCCGGGAAGAGTGCCGTGGAAGTTGTAGTATTGCAACGTCCAGGCGCTCAGGAAGGATGTCCCTGCCCATAGCAAGCTGTCGAGACGGGACGTGTTAGTATGGAAGACGTGCGGTCACGCGGCCATGCAAGGTTTCACATACGTGTTGAAGACGCCGAGACCGACAATGGCCTTGCTCAGGTTGCAGACGGCGCCGCAGTGGCCGGCCGTGTTGTAGGCGGCCTGGGTGGCAAAGGCCGAGAGCCAGAGGACGGTGAAGAGGACGTCGATGACGAGCATGGCCTTGGGCTCGGCGATGCGGCGGGCGCCGGGGAAGCGAGGGGCCATGATGAGGTAGACCCAGGCCGGGATAGAGAGGAAGCACTGCAAGCAAGTCAGTCCGGTGGCCCGTGTTGAGCGGATATGTGGAGGCTGTCGACGTACCATGGAAAACGTCCAAGCATTGTTGACGACGACCTTGGCGTCCTTGCCGGTGAAGACGGCAATCTCCAGACACCACATGGTCAAAGTAAGGACGATCTGGAGACCATGCAGAATCACCTTGAAGCGGGGGATCTGGTTGGAATCCCACTCGAGGGCAACCATGGCTGCTAGAATCGACGCTTGCAGGCGCGTGCGAGCCGGAAGGATGAAGGGAGCAAACGCAGACGCAGGAGAGATATGGGCGACGACGGAGTTAAGCTATGCGCAATTGTCGTCGATTTGTTGTTTTCGAGGATTTTCGACGTCTCGATAGTTGAAAGGCGGAGAATCAGGAGCTGCTGTAGGTGGCGCCCGTTGGTCGAAGGATGACCAGGAAGAAGCAAAGAGCAGAGGTGCCTTTGTTTGTTCGTTGGCGCCCGCTGGAGAACAGGCACAGGACTAGCCCCAGAGGAGAGAAGCCGCCGACGACAAGAGCAAGCGGAACAGAAAGGCTGGGCGAGCGGGTACCGGTGAGTCGCTCCGTCAAACAAATAAGAGTCTGTGCGTCGTTGCGGCCGCGGGAGATATTTGCGGACACGGGCGGCAGTGGAGAGAGGATGATGAATGCGAGGAGGAGGAGGAGGAGGGAGATGCGGTTCAAGCGAGGCTGAGCAGAAGAGGGTAAATGGGTGCTTTGGATAAAATGCCCAACAGGCTGACGACGACACCCACGGCGAGGTGGTACTTGGTACCTAAGGTGGCAGGGCAATGTACACTTGACGGCACGTCACGGCAGACAATGGCAGTGCTCGGTACTTGTGATGTGGGGCCTCGAGGTATCGGAGATCGATGCTAGAACACGGGAGCAAAAAAAAGGGGGAAACAAAATGCCCTTGCACCTGTTTATATCCCACGCGGGACATGCGCGCAAACTGGCCAGTTTCACCATGGCCGAGCTGAGGGCTGCTTGGATTCATACGCTGCGCTCCTCACTCACTCACTCATCATTCTGCGCTCCCGCCTCTGCATCAGGTTCACGCTCAATTTCGCAATTAGAAGGGTCCGGCCACGACATGTCTCGGCCCTCCGTGCTAAGAATAGATGGGACCGGGCAACAGCAGGCGGTACCTGGGCGCTTGTACCGGTCTGGCCGCCATGGCAACCGCGCCCCCGCCGATGAATGAAACCAGACAGCCACCAGCCTCGGTGGGGCTGAGCGCTCGCAGTTCAAGGCGGATAGTCGAATGCTGCGCCACTGTCCGGACTGTCGACGCCCATTGGGATCTTGGTTGCAGTGACGGGGCCTCGACCTCTGGTGGGCCATGACGACAACGTCTGGGCCTTGCCTTCTTTTAGCGAAAGTTGACTTCTTGCAGCGAAAACAATGTCTCGCCTGCCACCGCGTCTAATGAAGGAACCAAGAACGACACTTTCAAAATTTCAACGCGCATCGAGACATCATGTGATTGCCAGCACACCGCCAACGACTCTAGCTGCATTTCGCTCGACGCACACGTCGTCGCCCTTCGCGTCTCGCGCACACCGTGCGGGGACCGCTGATGATGCGACATGAATAAGCCGACGCCGACGCATAAAGCAGCAAAGTCCCGCTTTCGTCTCGTTGCCCCCGTAATGACGACAGTTGCCAGCTGCGCGCCCATGTCGCAACAGAGAGCACATCGGCCCGCGACTGGACTTTGTAACATCGGCCTTGCCATGCAGTCATGGCTCGCCAACGTGCTTTACGCATGTAGCGATGTATTAGGTGAAATTAGCCGATTGACGGCCCGGCGAAACTCGCGTCTAAACTGCGCCCATCGATGTTTGGTAGATCAACACGGTAATGCAGTCGCTGCTCGATCGCAACGAATGACAGCAAACACGACAACCGCTTGTCAAACCATCTAAGAATCCTATCCAGCAAACATCACAGGGCCATTATACCGTACCGTCAGCCAGTCATCTATACCCAGCGCGCCGATTGTCATGCTGCCTTCTACCCCAATCACCGCCTGTCTATAGTCGTGTGCAGTGTGTGGTGTCGGATCAACGACACGCATACGAGAGCCGCGGCAGCCAGTGCAAGCTGCGTCAACCAGACTCCTCGGAACGCCTCCATGAACGAATCAATCACGCCGTCGTACCAGCCCTCTGGCAGGTGCTTGAGCTCGCCCAGGTCGTCTCTGATGCGCGCAATCTCCTCGGCGGCGTGCGGGTGTCCGCCAAATCTATCCCAAAGCTGCGCCTTCAAAATATTTTGATACACTGCCGAACCGATGGTGATGCCCATGGTGCTTCCGAGGCTTCTGGCCAGGTCTAAAAATCGTCAGCCCGAGTCATCGTGAATGGAACAGGAGAACCAACATGTCGCCGACGTTATGACGGCTTGCTGGGAGTGGTCCACGGCCGCAATGCACGCCAGCAGCGTAATGGTTAGCATGGCACCGTAACCGCCGCCGACAAAGAAGAATGCCACGCTGCTCAGCCATAGCGGACTGTCCCTCTCCTGCAGCGTAAACAAGACGACGCCCATCATCAAGATGGCGACGCTGGTGATGCCAAGGCCGACGTAGCGTCCAGTGCGCCGCATAAGATAGCCTGCCGCGATAGAAAAGACGGACACGCCGACCGGAGAGGGCAGGATCTTGAGGCCGGCGTTGGTGGCCGAGTCTCCTAGCACCTGCAGGTACATCGGCACGTAAAAGATTCCCGCCATGACCACCATGGTGCACAGCAGGTTGCACAGACAGGCAGCCAGGACGGTGCGGTCGAGAAGTAGCTTGACGGGTATAATGGGCTGCTTGGCCCTGCTCTCCCACCACAGAAAGGCGACAAAGATGACGACGGAGAGCGGAATCGTCGTCAACGGCAGAGGGTGCGTCCAAGGCACTTGGTTTCCTCCGGAATTGAGGCCGAGGAGCAAGAGCACGAGAAACGACGAGGTAAGGAAAACTCCCATGAAATCGATGCGGGCTAGATAGGACTTGTCCGACTTCTTTGGCGGCACCTTGACGAGAAAGGCAACGGCGAGAGCGGAGACGAGAGTAGGAGGGACTTGGACGATAAAGGCCAGCCTCCATCCCCACTTTGTGTGATCGTGGATGAGGCCACCAAAGATGCCGCCGAGCATGCCCCCTGACCCGTAGCAGATGTTGCCGATACCCTGAGCGATGCCTCTGCTCCTCAAAGGGATGAGGTCGGAGCCGAGAAAGGTCGAGATACTCATAAGGCCGCCGCCACCAATCCCGGCGACAACGCGGCCGAGAATCATGGTGGCCTCGTCCTGGGCCAGCCCACAAATGAGGTTTCCGGCCGCGAAGAAGAGGTTGCTAAAGACGAGGCCGGGCCCGCGCCCGAAAATGTCCGTCAGGCGGCCCGAAATAGGCTGGCAAGCGGCATTGGCGATGAAGTAGGCGGTGGCGAGCCAGGACATGAGGCTGAGGGAGCGGAACTCGCTGGCAATCGGGGCCGAGAGGGTGGCGATGATTGTGGAATCAATGGCGCCGAGGAAGACGCCCAGAAAGGCGGTACCCATGATGGAGACGAGCCGCGTCATGGTGACGGGCTTGGCCACGACGGTGCGCTCCTCGTCGTGGCCGTTGGCGAGAGTCTCATTTGGGGACTCATGGTGCTGAGACGCAACGGTCGAGCTCTCGGCAGCTTCCTCGGGGTCGTTGGGGAGCGGATCGGGCTCAATGTGCCGTAGCAGCGGGGTGCGCTCGTGCTGGCGAGCCGATGTCGAGGATTGCCGTCTCGGCGCCATGTTGTCCGCCGGCCTTGAAGAGACGGGCCTTTGACGGCGTGGAGCTTGGGCGGCCAAGGTGGCGCTTTATGGGAGAGGTTGGTGAATGGATGACGTGCTGAATAAGGAAGTGGCCTAGTACTACAGGCTAGATCCGGAAGCTTGATTAATCCGAAGTTTTAAGAAACCCTACTAAAACGCTTATAAAAGCAGTTAGCCGGATCTAGAGTACTAATTGCGTTTAATATATTTATTTAGCTATATTTAGTAGTACTATATTATTAAGAAACGACTTAAAAAAGCTTTTAAGATATATATATATTACGTATAGCTACTAGCTATAGGCTCGTAACTAACCTAACTACTATAACGCTTACTAGCTATTTAACTATAACCTTAGTATAACCCCTCGGCTAGCTTTAGCTTAAGCAGCTAGTAGTAAATATCGAAAGTCTAGGCTATATATAAGTATATAAGGGATAGGACTATATTATTTAAACTTCTATACTTACTTTAATACTTATTATACTATTACGGAATAACTAATATCTAGCTAAATAGACGTATAGTTACTTCGTAAGTACTATAGATAGCAGAAGCTATACTAGGGTATGTTATTTATCCGTAGTTATAGAAGTTATTACTTAGTAAGAGGGATCTATATAGTCTTACTTAATCCCTAGAAATACTAAGCTAGCTAGGCTAAGCTTAGATAACTAAGGGTAAAAGTAGGGTTAAAGCTAGGCTCTAAAAAATAGGCTATATTTAAGGTAGGCTATATATAGGTATTATAGTTATATTATAGTAATTTAAGCTAGAGAGGAAGGAAAGAGAAGAGGGAAGAGAGGGAGGAAAAGCCTCCTTATATATATAATCTTCCTTAATAAAAATACCCCCTTTCCTTATTAACTAAACCCCTTCTTAGCTATATTATCTATATTATAAATTAAAAGGTAACTTAAAGGTTATTTAATAATTCTCTTATAATTCTAATAGGCCTCTAATATAGCTATATTAATAAATTAATATAGTTATTCTAATAGTCTCTAGCTTCCTAGATTAAAGAGTAACTTAGAGGTTAGGTAGTTACCTTCCTATATTTTCTATAAGCTTTTTATTTAGTTATATCGATAGTTATATCGATAGTTAATAAATAGCTTTATAAGCTATATAAGAGAGAGGGTATAATAAGTATTAAAGTATATAATAAGCGTTAAAGTAAGTATAGAAGTCTAGATAATATAGTCCTATTCCTTATATACCTATATATAGCCTAGACCTTCGATATTTAATACTAGCTACTTAAGCCGAAGCTAGCTAAGGGGTTATACTAAGGTTATAGTTAAATAGCTAGTAGGCGTTATAGTAGTTAGGTTAGTTACGGGCTTATAGCTAGTTATTATATACGTATCTTAAAGGCTTTTTAAGTCGTTTCTTAATATATACCCTCTCTCTTATATAGCTTATAAAGCTATTTAATAACTATTAATATAACTATTAATATAATTAAATAAGAAGCCTATAGAAACTATAAGAAGGTAACTACCTAACCTTTAAGTTACTCTTTAATCTAGAAAGCTAGAGACTATTAGGATAACTATATTAAACTATTAATATAGCTATATTAAAGGCTTATTAGAATTATAAAAGAATTATTAAATAACCTCTAAGTTATACTTTAAATTATAATAGAGATAATATAGCTAAGGAGGGGTCTAGTTAATAAGGAAAGGGGGTATTCCTATTAAGGAAGATTATATATATAAGGAGGCTTTTCCTCCCTCTCTTCCCTTTTCTCTTTCCCTCCTTTCTAGCTTAAATTAATACTACTATAATAATACTATATACCCTACCTTTAAATATAGCCTATTTCTTAGAGCCTAGCTCTAGCTTTACTTTTACCCTTAGTTAACTAAGCTTAGCCTAGCCGGCTTAGTATTTCTAAGGATTAAGTAGTAAGCTTATATAGACCCTTTTTACTAAGTAATACCCTCTATAACTACGGATAAATAATATACCCTAGTATAGCCTCTACTATTTATAGTACTTACGAAGTAACTATACGTCTATTTAGCTAAATATTAGTTATTCCATAATATGTATTAAGTATAAAGTAAACTATATATATAAATAAAAAGTAATAGTTTTACTTACTATTTTACTAAGATTAGCGTAATATAACCTTTAAGTCTTTATTATATAAATAGGTAGCTAGCTAGCTTGCTAGGTTATATACCTAGCTAGGTATACTATTATTAGTTAACTAGTTAGCTATTTACTTATATTATTATTAAGCCTTACTTTAGCTAGAGAATTAAATATCTTTTATATTATACGTTTAATACTTAATATACTCGTATATTAATTAATAGTAATTTTATTAAATACTTAACGTAGCGGGGTATAAAGCCTAGCCTTAAATACGTAAGGGGGTATACGTAACGCCCCTATACGCGAGTACGTTTAGCTTAAGAAGAGGGGCTAAATAAGTCTTAATACGAGAAGGATTCTCCCTCTCGTAAGCTTTAGTCTTAGTAATTAAACTCTACCTTTACCTCTTAGCGCTACCTACTTACCCTATATATATATATATATAATTAGTTATAAAACTATAATAATTTCTAAAGCTTCCCTTATAAGTACCTAGCGTTATAACTTCTTATAGCTTACTTAGGGTTAGCTAAGCGCCTTTAGAAAGTAATTTTAGAACGCTCTAGGTTAAAACTATCTCCTTATTAAAATTAACCCCTTTACTAATAGACTTTTAAGCGAAATTATAAAATTTAGAAGATAATAAGAAAATTTCTTCTTAATATAAAGAAATAATATACTAAAGCTCCGGGCTATTATTAGTATAAAATTAATAAGCTCTCGAAGTATTATACTATAAAATTAAGTAATTAAAAAAGTTAAGATATTTATAAGTTTAAGCTAAAGCCCTATATAATAAATTAAAAATAAATTAGGAAAGTTTTAGCTTTAGTTCGCGTAAGTATTAAAAAGAAAGCTTAATAAAGTTTAATTATAATAAAAAGAGTAAAATTAAATTAAAAAATATTTTTAAACTAAAAAAAAGCTAAACTAGCTAAAGGATTTATATAATACTTTTAAAGCTATACTTTATAAGTTTAAATAGAAAATATTAACTTTTTTTATAAAGTTATAACTTAACTTATAAAGTTAATTAAACTTATATTTTATACCCTTTTTAGTTATAACTTAGGAAAAAGCTATATAAATAGCTTAATATTATTATAATACTTTAAAAGGTAATAAGAAAAGATTAAATATTAGCTTTTTAAATAAAAAAGAAAAAAAAAGCTACTATAATAATTATCGAAAGTAGCTAAAAAAGAAATCTTAAAAAGAATAAAGCTAAAGTAAGGGAAGTCTTATTTAAACTAAAGAAATAAGGAAAGATTTTTCTAAGTTAAATTAATTTTTACTTTTTAAAATAAACTTTTAAAAAGCTAACTAAATTTCTACTAAAAAGTAGCTAAAGAAATCTTTTAATATTATTATTTATTACTATTATAATAAACCTAAGTATATTACTTAAGACTATAACTTAAAAGTAAAAATTAATTAATCTATTATTAAAAAAGTAAGAAAAGCTCTTAAGTTTAAATAAGTACTCCTCTTTAAGCTATAATAGTCTTTATAGTTATATAACTTTATATTATAGTAACCTTATTAAAATAAGACTTAAAATAAATATAAATTAACCTTAATATATATAGTAAAGTAAACTTTATTAATTCTTAGTTTACTAAAAACTATAAATTAACTTTAAGCTATCTTTTAATATTTTAAGTATAAGAAATTATAGCGTAACTATTAAAGTAAGATAGAGTATAAAAAGTATTACTTAAGCTAATAAATAGAAAAAGTATTAAAAAAAAGCTAATTTAGTATTATATTAATATCTCTTTCTTAGCTTAAGATTAAAAGAATTTAATTCTTTTTAGAATATTAACCTTAATTTAAGAAAAAATTATTTTCTTACTCTATATTTATTAGTAGTATTTTTCTACTTTAATATATAAAATTATTTTTTAAGAGAAAGAGAGAGAGAGATTTATTACTCTAGTTAGCCTAGAAAGCCCTAGTACTCTTATTCTAAACTAACTTAGGAAACCCGCGTACTAGGAGAAAAACCTATATCTTACTCTTTTCTATTTTTACGCCTCGTAAGGGGCGTTATCGTAGCGTTCTTAGTATAAGTACGCTCCTACGCTAGCTTAGTATAGTTAGCTAGTCGGCCTACTTAGGGAATTTACTTACCTAGGGACGTTTAGGCCCGTAGGCTAGGTATACTATAGCGCTACTATAGTACGTTCTCGCTACGTAAACGGCTCGGCCCTATAGTATTACTTTTTATAAGCTAAAGTAATAATATCGCGGTCTAGTATTATATTAAAAGTCTAGCGCTTTCGCTATATCTCGATAATTTACTACTATTATTACTACTACTTTATTTATTTAGTTACTACTTAAGGCTTCCCCTTCCTAACTATAAAAAGAAAGCCTCCCTTTATTCCTTTTTTTTTTTTTTTTCCCTCCTTAGGGCTACTACTAACGCTATTAATAAGTCTTTATTATTATATATAGGTCTTCTATAGTATAATATCCTCTCGCGTATATCTCGCTAACCCTTCTTAGCCCTCTTACCTACCTACTTACTTACTCGCGCTACGCTATTATTATACTTTTACTACGCTTTTACTACGCTCTCGCCGTATTCCTACTATATCTATACTTACCGCTACTAACGCTAAACGCCCGCGTAACGCTAGTATTATTAAAATAGTAAGTTAAGTTATCCTCGCTTTATTATTAGTATTAACTCGCTTTATAGTTAAGTCGCCCTCGCTTTATTCCTTATACCTCTTATATATTATATATTAATACTAGCTTAGCTATTTATTACTACGACCTAATTAGTAAGTTTAGTTTACTTTCGCTTTATTCTTACCTTACTAATACTTTAGGTTTATAGTTAATACTAGTCTACGTTATATAGCTTATATTACTAAAAATTAGCTTTATAAACTAGTAATTTATCGCTATATCCTTACGTTATATACGCTTTATTAATACCGCTAGATTATAAATCTAGCTATATAAGAAGTAGCTTACTTTTTATCTAACGCTTTTACTATACTAGCTATAGTTTATATTCCCCTTATTATTACCTTAACTTTAGTTTTCTTACTAACCTCGAATAGCTTACCGCTAAGCTCGGCTAGCTTAATTAGGCTACTATACGCGCTCTACGCGCTTAGCGTACTACTAATAAGCTAGCTACGCCGCGACGCTAAGCTACTACTACTACTCCCGCGTCCCCGCTTACTACTATTTCCTTAGCCCTCCCGCTTATCGCGCCCGAGGCCCGCCCCTAGACCGACGCTATTACGCTAGTAGTCCTACGTTAAATCGCGACTATAGTAACATTTACTACTAATTCTATAGCTAAGATTCGCGACGAGATATGCTATTTCCGCCGGGCGCTAGAGATTAGCTACGCTACTACGGAGGTAGCGCGCGCGCGCGCTACCGCTACTATTACGTTAGTAGTAGACTTTAATAAGGAGGAGGTATTAGAGGAGGAGGAGGGGGATAAGGA